>JASGXE010005085.1:0-24916 GCA_030068105.1 Sinentomon sp. SZTP_YWyxl | reverse complement strand
AAAAAAGGTGCTGTCCCCGAAAATTGACGTTTTTCGCCCAGAAGAAACTCAACGGGTAGTGTATACATGGAGAAGGAATTTGGAGTCCTACCCTGCAGCATGATAGAACAGTTTGGCAGAACTGCGCTATCCAGACAGAGGGCCTCAATTCTACTGATAATGAGAAAAAAGTGATCTTACCCAACCGGTAGGCCGTTCCGCCATTTTCATCATCTGGAGTGCTTTTTTGCTGTGGATGCTCCCGACCAACTCAAGTTTTATCACCATTTATCACTGCCAAGCAGTGCTCAAAGTGCGTGGGAGCTCTGGGAGCGTGCGCTCCTGCCCGCCCTGAGGGTGTGGGAGCGCAGCTCCCACATGCCCTGAACCCTTTGCGTTCCCACAATTGGAAAACTATGCAAAAGCGTTCCCACAGAGCTCCCAGGAGCCCAATGTGATCGAACATTTTCGTACCTTGTTCGATGGGTGAAGTGCCCACCCTGATGGACTAAGTGCCCTCCTTGAAGGACAAAGTGCCCTCCTGGAAGTACGAAGTGCCCTGCAATTTTTGCAGGTGCCCTTTTTTGAGAAAGCGCTCCTGCCCTTTTTTCTGGACACTTTGAGCACTGCTGCCAAGAAAAGAAAATCTCTTTTTACACGTGCAAGGTTGCAATGATTACCAACAACGGGCGGCCACTGGTACCTACGCTTGGCTAAAACCGAACACGTGGTAGGTATAGGATACCTGTTCTAATTTGATTGTGTGACGTTGCCATTACACATTTAATTGTGTGTGGTGTTGGAATGTTGCAATTTTGTTTGGTCAGGACATTCAATGTGTAAATTTTTGCAAGGCTTTTCTGTGGCAGTCTGTAATTTGACCAAGCCAGGTTCGTCTATCGCTAGAAAAAAAACATCTGTTGCGGACGTCGCTTCCTTTTTGCCGCATGCAGGAAATTAGCACCCCCACTTTCGTTGGAGATACTCTTGCACAGCAGACAGAAATCCTCTGCGTCGCACGCCCCTTCGCTTGACAGGGAGAGTTATGCCGTGAATCAAGCACTGGTCCGTGCCACAGCCTTTCAGGTACCGGAGGGACCGCGTGATGGGATGGATCGCTATTCTTCCATGCCCGTGAAAAATGCATAATTGCAGGTTCAGTGGCCCCACCTGGCTGCCGCACGTGTGCCGGTTTGTTATCTCGGCTCGGACATCAATGATTTGCCAATGAAGTCGATACAAAAACAGATAAGCATAAATTTTTTTACTTCTCATCTTTACGGCAGCTTTTGTCCAAAGCCAAAAGCAAGCGACACTGCTAAAACTGTGCTCTAACAGGCTGGTTCAAAACTACAGGAAGACCAAATCGCGCATAAAAGCCAATACCAAACAAAATATATTTTCTATCTGTACAGTACAGTGCAGAGTGCAAGAAAAGGCTGAGATGGGCGAAAATGAACCAAGATCGAGCCAATACTTTTTTCAGCCTGAACAAACCTGCCATAACTCCATGCCACCATGTCCCACTCGTCATGGAGTACAACCCCAAAGTCAACCCCCCTTCCTGCGTTCTCCAGAAAATCATGTATCCAGCGTTTCATTCCTTTTTCGAACATTTTATTCGATAATGCCCTCTGATGATGAAACGTCATGTTCGAAGACTTTTGTGGTGCCTCTCGAGGCGGTGTAATCTGTACGCCATTCTCCATTATAGTCGACACCATGGTTTCAAAATAATAAGTCTAGTCCCGGTTTGCTCACGCCGACGTCTATACGTAGGCGTATCCAGATATTTTGAGAACTGCTTGTCAAAATGCAACGTGTAAATCCCTGATCAAAAACACATTCTCAAATCACCAGAGGGACTCTTCCCTGACACCAAGGCTGGGTACTAGTAGATTGTCGCCGCGTTACGGCATTTAAATAAAGATAAGGTTTCACTTCCGGTGTATGCACTGAAAAAGTGTCAGGCCCCGTTCACATCTGCGCAGAAATGCTTGCGGAAAGCTTGCAGCATGCCGCGTGCCGGTTGGGAAACGGTCCAGCACGGTTTTTTGACTTCCTGCGCAGCAACCCATGCCGCGTGCAGAATTTAGGACATGTCCTAAAATCAGCACGGAAATGACACGCGGCACGCAAAGGGCATCACATATGTGCAAGGCGAAAACAATGAAGTGCGTCTGCGTTTTGTTCCCCTATTTTTTCTCGAATCACCCTCTTTTGGATTTGTCTGCGTCTCATCCATTCCTTCGGGATTCGAATCTTCGACAATACGATATGCCAAGTCCCGCGTACGCAATACAACGATAAAGAAAATAGATCACAGATTTTACTCAAATATTTACAGGGGCACAGCTCTGAAAATTGACTGATTGACTGAATGAATGTTTGACTGTTTGACTGATTGATTGATTTATTGACCGATTGTCTGATTAATTAACCGATTGACTGATTGTCTGATTGATTGACTGTTTGACTATTGACTGACTGATTGACAGATTGACTGACTGATTGATTGACTGATTGATTGACTGATTGACTGTTTGACTGATTGACTGACTGATTGACAGATTGACTGATTGACTGACTGACTGATTGATTGACTGATTGATTGACTGTTTGACTGATTGACTGTTTGACTGATTGACTGTTTGATTGACTGATTGAATGTTTGACTGATTGACTGTTTGACTGTTTGACTGATTGATTGATTGATTGACTGATTGACTGATTGACTGATTGATTGACTGATTGTCTGATTGATTGATTGTCTGATTGATTGATTGACTGATTGACTGTTTGACTGATTGACTGTTTGACTGATTGACTGACTGATTGACAGATTGACTGATTTACTGATTGACTGACTGATTGATTGACTGATTGATTGACTGATTGACTGTTTGACTGATTGACTGACTAATTGACTGACAGTTTGACTGATTGACTGACGAATTGACAGTTGACTGATTGATAGACTGATTGACTGTTTGACGCATTGACTGTTTGACTGATTGACTGACTGATTGATTGATTGACTGATTGAGTGTTTGACGGATTGACTGATTGATTGACTGATTGACTTTATTTTGAGGGTCTCCCCTTTATCAAATTTGATACAATGACAAATTAATGACAATGACAGAAAAGAAATGAGAATACAACAAAACAAAAGGAGACAATGCAACATCAATAAAGTGGGCTTGCAAGAAAATTCTGGAAGATAGCTGAGGGGGCAAAAGGAGACCCATGCAGCTGATTCCACTCAGTTATCGACCTGGCCAAGAAGGAATATTTCCCAACATCCTTTTTGTATCATTTGATCTTATAAGGATGACCATGACGGGAATAATAATGAGGCAGTTTCACGTATTAGCCAAAAGCTTGCCCCATCCATAACGTTTGACATTACATGGAAATTGGTTAGGCCAGGTTTGGTAACCTAAATGGGTTAGGTTGGTTAACTTAGAATAGAATTGGTTCGGTCAATGGCTTTGATTAGGCTGGGGAAGTCAGAGAAGAAAAATGGATAAACAAAATAGCCCAATCTATAGGTACTATTTTGATCTTTACCTACCCCAACCTACAATAAACCTCACCAACCGAGAAAAGGGAAAAGAAAAGAAACGAAACGAAAAGAACGGAGAATTTGACTCGTGCCTGATTATTTTATTCCCGGGAGGAGGTGGATGCCGCCTTGTCCCCTGGATTTTCCCATTCGTATTTTCCTGTGAAATTTTCCCGCCACATTTTCCTGTGTCTTATCTTCACGGTATCTTTTTTCCCGTTCATATTTTCCCAGAGTATCTTTATTTCCGTAACATTTTTTCTCGTAACATTTTCCCCATATCTTTCGTTCCCGTAACTTTTTCGCCGTGACTTTATTTCCCGTTACATTTTTTCCCATTGCATTTTTAAAAATGCAATGGGAAAAAAATGGGAAAAAAAACATCCGGGTAGTTGGCATACCATTGGTTTAAGGACGTGCTTGCAGCCAAATCATGAGATCAAGGAAATTTTTCAGTTTCCGTATACATATGTATGTTTCAATTTCCAGGATTGAAAGTTCAAAAGATTTTGTTGCAATTGCAGCAATTGAATGAATTTTTGCTTTCGAAAAATCAATTTATTGGGCTTTTCCCTTTCACGTTAAATTCATCTGAATAGCGGAACAGAAAAAGGAAATCGGACGTGAAATTGGCAGCCCACATTTAATAGCATACGGCCAGCATTTTTTATCCGAATGATAAGCGGTGGAGCCCATGCCCTGTTCATATACAGTTTAAATAAAAATTAACACTTCAGATGTCTACCAGGTTTGATCGTGAGGTTTCAACCGGATTTTTTTGCTGCGCATTCATTCGCAGGCAGCGCCTTCGAGGCTGTAACGTGAAGCGAAATGTGTGTTTGAATTGCGGGAAGGTCAGCGGTAGATAGCGACCTGTTGACCGCTTCTCGTGCCGGCGTTTGACCCGAAGGCGAAGGCCTTGTTCAGAATTCCTGAATAATCGCGCCCGCCGCCAATGCGTTCGTTGCCTCGTTCGACAGGTCGAATACACGGTGTGCCGACTGCTTGCCTTGTGTGGTTGGGAAAAAACGTGTTTTTGGCACATGTTTTGGTCCAGGAAAGATTCTCACTGGTTTCAGGAAAGCCACACCCATAGCTTATCCAGAAAATTCACGTCTTGGCTGCATTTTAACGACTCAGTTATCGGCCCGTTTTTTATTGAAGGGAACATCAATGGAGAAATGTAGGTACTTACGTCCAGTTACTCCAGGAGGAAGTGTTGCCAAGAGTGCACCACCAGATAACAGCCAATGATTGTTCCCTTCAACATGATGGCGCACAGCCCACTTCAGTGTCCTCGCCCACAACTACCTCAATGAGCAATTTCCAGGAAGGTGGTTTGGGCGTGGAGGGCCTATGTCGTGGCCTCCGAGGTCACCAGACCTGTCCCCATATGGGGACACCTGAAATCCAACGTGTACCAACAAGGTTCGGTCAAACTACGATCGGCCATTTTGAGGGTCTCTAATGCCATCACACCTGCCATGATCAGCAATGTATTGCAAAAATTGGACCATCGTGTCCACGATTGTGTCACTGCTGATGGAGCACATTTTGAGCCTCTCAAACACTGAATCGGGGCAGGACGATTATTCCATCTAATGTGGTGCACCCAATACCTTATTGCAGTGACTGGATGATTGCCGAACTCATATCAGATTTTCGTCCGAGTTTTATTCCGCACTGGCAGTTTTTTAAGCCGAAAACAATTTCATAAATAACCGGTAAATTCCTATTCGTTCTGTATATTTAGTGATAAAACATGGACTCACCCGGGTCAAACATTGGGACAATTCAAATGAAGGCTCCATAAAATAGCGAACCGACTTCACTCACGACAAAAAGGTTTTTTAATTGTGGAGCTTCGGAGGAAGTCATCTGTTTCGTCTAAAAATGGTTAAAACTAAGACTAGAAGAAAAATAATTGATGATTACACGTAGGTATACTTTCTCGAACCCGACAGAAAACAGGTAAAACGAACTGGCGGTGGGGGGAGCGGCTGTGTCCAAACTTTGGTGCCCAATCCGGGGTTAGTTAGCTTGCCTTTTTCAGTAGGCCAACAGTTGAATTGAATTGTATTTATGGGTTTCCCCATTATCATACATACACAACAAATGTTCATGTACATGCACAACTGGAACACAGTTACAGGCAGTACATTCCAGTCAGCGATTGCACGTGAAAGGAAGGAAAATTTCCCAACATCTTTTTTTAGGAGAGAGGTCTTATCTTAAAAGGGTGATCATGCCTGCCATAGAATGATTGAGGGTGAATAAACTCAAGCAGTTCCCCCCACCCCCCGGTCGCGCAAAGCACTCGAAACAGGCACAAGAGCCGATGACATTTTCTCCTGGCAGTAGGCCTAATGTCGGCCAACCAAGCGGAGAAATCATTGCGGACACGCTGCTTTTCCTTGGATAGTCTCCAACGACAAAGCGAGCTGCACGGCGCTGGATGCGTTCCAACGACGCAGATTTGCAAACTAAATGGGGTCCCCAGGATGTCGATGCATACTCCAAAATAGGCCTAAATAAGGCAAGATAGGCAATTCCACGTATTTTAGCGGGACACTTCCTAAAGTTCCTTCTAATGAAATACAGAACACCATTTGCTTTTTTGGATACAGCTGCAATTTGCCCAAACCAATTGAGTTTGCGATCAAAAATAACGCCCAGATGTGTTGAGGAAATTCAAAAATAAAAATTCCAAGAACGCACCCAGTACTTTAGTCACATCAGCTGTGGTTCTAGAATCTAGAACCGCAGCTGATGTGACTAAAGTACTGGATGTTCTTGAATCTTTTTTTTAATCCTCTCAACCCAATGGGATTGCCCCTTTGCATACTTTGGAAGCTTCTGGATTGCCCCAGTCTTTGCTATCTCAATTTGAAGACAGATGCGAAAGTTCTGGATTCTCCCCAGGTTTTGGATTGTCCTCCCATGTACTCAGTTTAATTTACCCTTAGTTTAATACCCACTTAAGAACAAGCTCTCAAAAGAGAGAGTTGTTCGACAAAAATCAACCCCCGCAGGAGGCAACTAGAACGAGCTCCCTTTGGTGAATTTGAGGGGGCCATGTCTCTGAAATGGGGAGTCAGAGCTCATTTTGTCACGGGACAAGTTTGATTCCTTGTGGTGGCAGAATAATTTCCTAGTTGTGCCCAACCTTTAAAAGAATCACATTGCATTGAATTCAAGACATACGAATAGGGCTTAAATCCTCTATCGATTCGGGGCTTCGTCAGATTTTTCATGATTTGAACACTGTAAAATGAGTGAAATTCGTGCGAGGACGCAAATTTTGCGGGTAATGACAACATCATCATTTCCTTTCCACTTTTCAGTAATTGCTTCTTTCTCCAGGCTCGAATCTTCTGCAGGTTGTCCCTTGTTTCTGGTTCCGAATCAAAAGCATATGCATGTGAACAAATTCAAAACATTGAGGCAAAAAACAGATGTTTGATCCTTGCGGCGTGCTGTTCACCAGCACAAAGCGTTCCCACCTTTGCTGTTTTCGGCATGGTTTCTGCGCGGCAGCAGCAAGCTCCTGCACGTTTCTGCAAGGTTTCGTGCTGTGCCGAAGGTCACAGCAAGCGGCACAGCACCGAATCCTGCGCAGATGGGAACGGGGCCTCAAGGATGGGTACCGCAGACTGTCACTGCTAAAACCTTCAAATAGAGATAACGTTATCACTTCCGCTCGTTATCACTTCCGGTGTGTGCATGGTAAAACCAAGGCCGGCAGGAGAAGTCGTAAATCATGAAAGAGGTTATGCCTCCCACTCAGGCAGCTGGATTTTTGTAACGCAATAACGATCCCGATTTAACCAATGCTATTCGGAAAATAACGCCCCAAAGGACTGCGTAATCGCATGATTAAGGGATTCACCGGCGCGTCTGGATCCTATTTGCGCGACCTAAGGCCTCGTTCACATCTCCGCAGAAACGCTTGCGGAAACCATGCTGCATGCCGCGTGCCGGTTGGGAAACGGTCCAGCACGGTTTTTTGACTTCCTGCGCAGCAACCCATGCCGCGTGCAGAATTTAGGACATGTCCTAAATTCAGCACGGAAATCGCAAGCGGCACGCAAAGGCATCACAGATGTTCACAGGCAAAAACAAGTGCGTCTGTGTTGTTCTGTTCCCCTATTTTTCTCTAATCACCCTCTTTTGGATCTGTCTGCGTCTCATCCATTCCTTCGGGATTTGAATCTTTGAAAATGCGAGATACCATGGCCCGCGTGCTCAATACTCGTACCTACAACGATAAAGAAAAGAGATCACAGATTTTTCTCAGATATTCGCAGGAGTACTTATGCCTCTAAATTTTGCAAAAATATAAACCAAATTCGCATCCTTGGCGAACATGCAAAGTCTATGCCAATATGCATGGGTGGAGCCTTTATTCGAACACGCATGGGAGGGAAAAAATTAAAAATTTCCAACTGAAATCCACTTGGCCTCACTGAACAAAGCAAAACTCCTAAAATTGCAAAATTTATTTTTGATTTTATTTTTTTTTCGATATTTAGGATCAGTCGCACCGCAGTAGTGTATTTCTCGACTTGTTTCGACAGAATTAAAAACCGAGAATGGCATTGTTTAGAACCTCAAAAAATGTTCCCACCAAATGGATTAGCGCAGATTCTCTAAAATAATGGCAATATCCGAGAAATGGAGAATTTTCCACTGTCCTACTTTGAGGTCCCTTCCCACGTGAAGTTGGCCCCTCGGATGAATGGACTCTAAAATCCACCCGAATAACTCTCAATGGACTCATTGGACCTTTTTTCCTTTTTTTTGGACCCTTCTAGTTCGCCCGCAAAATTGGGTCCTTTTCAGGGGTGTGAACTTGGACCCCGACTGAACGGAATCCGAATTTGGGAGAATGTACCCCAAAGAACTCTCAATGGACTCTTTGGACCATTTTTACTTTTTCTTTAGACCCCTCTAGTTCGCCCGTTATGTGGGGTCCTTTTTTGGGGGGTGTGAAGTTGGCCCCCAACTGAACGATATCCAAATTTGGAAAAATGGACCCCAAAGAACGCTCAATGGACTCATTGTACCATTTTCCCTTTTTATTTGGACTCCTCTTGTTCGCCCTCAAAATGGGGTCTTTTTGGGGGTGTAAAGTTGGCCCCCCGACCGAATGGAATCCAAAAGAATGGACCCGAAAGAACTCTTCTCAATGGACTCATTGGACCTTTTTTCGGTTTTCTTTTGACTCCCCCGTACAGGGGGGTCCTTTTTATGTGTTGAAATTGGACCCCCTACACTGCAAAAGTGTTTGACACATTTAGATCACAATAACACATTATTTTATGGTCTAAATCCGAATATGGAATGCGAGCTGATCAGAAATGTGGTCTAAATATGTTTACTGCAAATCGATAATCAGAAAATATGATCCAAATCTGATCGGAATACGAACTTTTGTGTTCTGAGCAAAAATGTGCATTTTTGCGCTCTTGATCTCTCAGACGACGCCTTGTTTCGCATTCCGCTGTCGTGTGTTGTGTTGCGCTGTTGGGTTGACAGAGAGATGAGGCGGTTGGACGGGAGTTGTGCGGTGTGGGTGGATCCATTGTGTGTAAACTGTCGGATTCGATCAGTCGGAATATGAGGTGCTGCAGAATCGGGTTATGGAATTGTGGTTTGTGTTTGCGGCGTGTCGATATTTCAGAGCTGCTGAGAAGAACGAAGGGAAGAAGCCAGGTGTGAGTGAAGTGTGCTTGGAGAACGTGAGGAAAGTGTTTAGAAATTAGCGGAGTGTTGTCACTGATGAGATTGTGAGCGTGGAGTAGTTTGCACAGGACGTGTTTCGGTAATGTTGGACGTTGAGGGTCATCAGAAAGTTGATATAGGTGTCTGAAAGAGGATGTTGTTTATTATTCGGAGGTCCAGATCGGGGGACTGGGATAGAACGGACTGAGGCAGAATGGGACTGAGGCAGATTTTTTTGTCGGCCTCTGTCCACTTCTGCCCGAGTCCCATTCTCCCTCAGTTCCATTCTGCCTCAGTCCCATTCTGTCCCAGTCCCATTCTGCCTCAGTCCCATTCTGCCTCAGTCCCATTCTGCCTCAGTCCCATTCTGCCTCAGTCCCATTACGCCTCAGTCCCATTCAGCCTCAGTCTCATATTCTGCCTTAGTCCCATTTATCTTTATCCCATTTGCCTCTATCCCATACTGCCTCTGTCCCATTCTGCCTCAGTCCCATTCTCCCTCAGTCCCATTCTGTCTCAGTCCCATTCTGCCCCAGTCCCATTCTGCCCCAGTCCCATTCTGCCCCAGTCCCACTTGCCTCCATCCCATTCTGCCTCTGTCCCATTCTGCCTCAGTCCCATTCTGCCTCAGTCCCATTCTGCCTCAGTCCGATTCTGCCTCAGTCCCATTCTGCCTCAGTCCCATTATGCCTCAGTCCCATTCTCCTTCAGTCCCATTCTGCCTCGGTCCCATTCTGCCCCAGTCCCATTCTGCCCCAGTCCCATTTGCCTCTATCCCATTCTGCCTCTGTCCCATTCTGCCTCAGTCCCATTCTGCCTCAGTCCCATTCTGCCTCAGTCCCATTCTGCCTCAGTCCTATTCTGCCTCAGTCCCATTCTGCCTCAGTCCCATTCTGCCTCGGTCCGATTCTGCCTCGGTCCGATTTTGCCTCAGTCCCATTCTGCCTCAGTCCCATTCTGCCTCTATCCCATTCTGCCTCTATCCCATTCTGCCTTAGTCCCATTCTGCCTCAGTCACATTCTGCCTCTGTACCATTGTGCCTCAGTCCCATTCTGCCTCAGTCCCATTCTGCCTCAGTTCCAATCTGCCCCAGTCCCATTCGGCCTCAGTCCCATTCTATTCCAGTCCATTCTATATCCCTGTTACCGGTACCGGAGGTCCGGGTGTTGAGCTTGTCGGCAGGGTGAGGGGTGAGACAGCAGCGAAAGTGTTGAACGATTTGATACGAGTCGAGCCTGTTGCTATAGTTGATGGTGCGAAAGTTGACATGGTGTGTATGCGGGTGTGGTGTTGGGGATGAAGGAAATGACAGGAATGATGAAAATTACAGGAAGTGAAGGAAATGACAGGAATGAACCACAAATGGTGTCCTCAATCCTTTCATGAGCTGACAAGCCATTTCCCCTCGACTTAGGCATGTCCATTCATGCGGAAGCAATCAACTCAACCTTTTCATCAAGTTAGCAGTTCACATTGGTATCATCAATTGCGAAAACACAATCGCCAGGAGCACCAAAGTGCACATTTTTATGTGTTTTTGGAATCTGATCTCAATGTGTTCATTTTGTGGAGTTTTGTGTTAATGCGATCCCAAAAACGGACAGATCATATTCTCAGAACACATTTTCTGAGATCACATTCCCACATCGAGTCTACTTTACTGAGATCGCAAAATTCTAAGAACACATTTTTTGAGATCACATTCTCACATCGAGTCCAGTTTGCTGAGATCGCAAAAACGCATAAAAATGTGTTATAGTGATCCCAAAATCGGACATTATGTGATCTCATTTTTATGTTTTTTTTGTGTTCTGGATGTGCATTCCACATTTGCAGTGTACTGGCTGAACAGAATCCAAATTTGGAAGAATATCATTCGCTGTGAACATCGGATTTATCTTCGCATACCCAATTGTATGTTGATAAAAGCAGATAAGGTATATCTTCGTCTTAGATTATTGCAAATAAGCGCATTCCAAGCCTCCGGCCAGTCCGCAGGGAAACTCTCCTTGGACTCCCATACTGGGGGACGCCTGTCCCCCGGACCCATGCTGGGATGCGGCTGCCTCCTGAAAAACAAGCATTTCCACACTAACTGCATCGATTTTTCACCATGTCCTTTCCGAAGTTGTCTGTTGTTTTGCATTTTGCCAATTTTGGCGGCTTGTTTCAACAAAAGGAGAACAAAACAGAAATTTGCAACGAATATGCAGAAAAGTATAGTGGCTGAGTTTGGTGTCAAATCGCACTGAAAAACTGACTGTTAGAAGCAAAAACCTCCTTTCTGTCTGTGACTTTAACTCAGCACAAACTTCCCCCAACTCTCAAAGTTTTCTTTTTGTAAAAAAACTGGAGATGTTTTATCGGGATCATCCAAAGTCTTTAAGCAGCGTTGTACGAATATTTAGGTACACTGCAAATTCCCAAGCGCACATCATGTGTGCGGTTTCGCACATCAAGTGCGCGGTATTTGCGTGCCAACTTGTGATGTGAGTCGAAGCACGTATCGATTTCGTTGGACATTCCATCGACACGAAATTCCAGCTCACATGACATGCTCGCGGGCACACATGGCACTTGCCCCATGTGACCCCTCGATCACTTAAAATGCTCCTGAGCACGCATCAATGAACCCCGCCTATATGCATCTGAAGAACCCCAAGCACACTTCACAGCATCGAAAAACAGCACACATGATGAGATCATGGGCACACCTGAAAATGTGTGCCGCGACACGCTTGAGATGCACCATAGCACACATCATGACTTTCTAGCACGCATGGAAAGTGTGCCAAAACGCACATGATGTGAGTCAAAACTGTTGCGTTTTACAATGAGCGTTTCAGCGGTGCCGAGGCACACTTGGAAATTTGCAGTGTACTCTTCCTTTGTGATGTACTCGTATGTAATTGTTGAATGTTTTTCAAATGTGCGAAAATCGCTGTTCCTGTCCACGTGGCTATGATATGAACTGCAGCTGGAAATGAGGGCAATGTATTCCTGCTGCCTGACAGATGGATGCACTTGCTTCATTTTTTTGCCGCGAAAATTTAAATCCAATCCAAACTCATCGCTTTTCCATGGCGAACCCGTGGGGAAGCCATGGCAACCCCATGGAATTGTCATGGTGTCAGCGTGATAATTCCACGGTGTTTCCATGGTATCCCCATGGATTTCCCATGGGGAGATATACCATGGTTTTGTCATGGCGTGAAAACACCACATTTTTCTCGTGGTTTTTTCACCATGGGATTATACCATGCCTTATTTCGTACAGGCAGTATTGGGGGCCAACTTCACGCCCTCCAAAACGTTCCCCTTCTATAAGGGCGAACTAGAGGGGTCCAAAGAAAAAGTAAAAATGGTGCAATGAGCCCATTGACAGTTCTTTGAGGTCCATTCTTCCAATTTGGATTCCTTCGGGGGGCCAACTATTCTTTGGACCCATTAGTTCGTCCTTAAATGGGGGTCTTTTTGGGAGGTGTGAACCTCCCAAAAAGACCCCCATTTAAGGACGAACTAATGGGTCCAAAGAAAAAGGAAAAAAGGTCAAAATAAATTGAAATATTTTTCCCTTTATCAAATTTAAATATAATGGCAAATTAATGACAAATAAGCAAAGCAAAGCAAAGCAAAAGAAAGCAAAAGAAAGCAAAACAATAATTTGGCTCATCCCGAATTCCTTTTTCCCGGGACGCGGTGGATGCCGCCTTCTCCCGTATATTTTCCCGTTCATTTTTCCCGTGACATTTTTTCCCGCCAGATTTTTCCCGTGTCTTATCATCTCGGTATCTTTTCTTCCCGTGTCACATTCTCCCAGAGTATCTTTTTACCCGTAACATTTATTCTTGTTGCATTTTTACCATATCTTTCTTTCCCGTTACTTTTTTCGATGTACCTAACTTTATTTCCCGTTACATTTTTTCCCATTGCATTTTTACGAAACATCCGTGTCGTTGGCATGCCTTTGTTGGTATGCTTGCAGCAAAATCATGAGATGGTTCAGTGGAGTCAATACCACAAACAGGTACTCGAACAACGATTTTGTCGGTCAGTTGTGCCTCTCACAATGCGACAGTCGATATCTTTGTTATCCCAAAAACTGAAAACATCCTGAAGAGCGATTTTGCTTGCAATTTTGTTTTTTTCAAAATTTGCACATTTCTTTTGCAACATACTTTTACTTTTCAAGCAAGTTTGCAAAATGCTTGAAAAGCAAAAGCAGCACAAAAAATTGAAAATTGCACCGACGACATAGAACCACTTGTCTGCGTGCACTAGTCACGTGTAAAATGTTGGGTACTTGAACATGCCTTTGGCCTTTGGTCCTCTTGAGCAATACCTGACATGATAGAACAGCAGTTGTTGTTGAGAAAGAGTCAGATATTGCTTGCCAATGGGGAAAAAAATTCAAAAATAATAATTCTAAGGACACCCAGTACTTTGGCCACATCAGCTGTTGCTCATGAATCTAGAACCACAGCTGATGTCACCAAAGTACTGGGTGTTCTTGGAATTTTCATTTTTGAATTTTCTCAACCTAATGGGAATGCCCCTTTTGGCAGCTTCTGGATTTCCGCCCGTCTTTATTATTTCAATTTAAAGACAGCTGCGAAAGTTCTGGATTTGCCCCCAAGTTTTGGATTGTCCTCCCCATGTATTACTCAGTTTAATTTACCCTAATAATTTAATACCCACTTGCGACCAAGCTCTCAAAAGAGAGAGTTATTCCACAAAAATCAACCGCCGCAGCAGGCACCCAAAACGATGCTCCTTTTGGGGGGCCATGTCTCTGAAATGGGGAGTCAGAGCTCATTTTGTCACCAGACAGGTTTATATCCTTGGGGTGGCAGGAAAATTTCCTGGCAGTTGTGCCCAACCTTTAAAAGAATCACCTTGCTTTGAATGCAAGACATACGAATAGGGCTTAAATTCTCTATCGATTCTGGCCTTCGTCAGATATTTCATGATTTGAACACTGCAAAATGAGTGAAATTCGTGCTAGGGCGCAAATTTTGCTGACAATGACATCATTATCATTTCCTTCCTTTCCCCTTTTCAGTAATTGCTTCGCTCTCCAGGCTTGAATCTCCTGCAGGTTGCCCCTTGTTTCTGGCGAACAATCAAAAGCATATGCACATGTGAACAAAATTCATGACATTGAGGAAAAAACAGATGTTTGATCCTTGCAGCGTGCTGTTCGCCAGCACAAAGCGTTCTCACCTTTGCTGTTTTCGGCATGGTTTCAGCACAGCATCAGCAAGCTCCTGCACGTTTCTGCAAGGTTTCGTGCTGTGCCGAAGATCACAGCAAGCGGCACAGCAACGAATCCTGCGCAGATGGGAACGGGGCCTAACCTGTAGCGCCACTTCACATTGCGGGAAACCGAGCGTCTGTTCGGCCCTAACTCAGCCTAATCTAACATATCGCTAATTGAGATAATTGCCGCAGAAAGATCATTGAAGCCTTGAGCATGGTTCAGTTGTTATTGTTATTTTACAAGAATTGTAAAGGCTGCATCACTGTATCTGGCTGTTCCAAACGAATTTTTAGACTGCTTCATAGCAGATAAGTCAGTTTGTAACATGCTCTTGGGTCATTGGTTTTTTTTTATTTTTGTAATGTTAACGCATACGCTCAACTGACAGCAAGTTCAGCCGATCTCAACTCAACCTTCACATTCCAGGCATTTATGTTTTTCGGATGAGCGTGGAGCGCGAATTTGACTTGAATCACTTGGCATATACACGGCCATTCTGAATACCCGGGCCATTGGAGATTTTTGTCAGACTTTTGAAGCACGGGGCAATGTAATTCCCCATCTAATGTGCGCCGCAAAACGCTCTACATGGAGGAATGCATTTAGCGGCGCATATTTGATGGAGAATAACATTGCCCCGTGCTTCAAAAGTCTGAAAAGAATCGCCTATGACCCGGGTATTCGGAATGGGTCCGTATGTACGAGGGCTGTTCAAAAACTAGTGAGACTGATGTCATTGTGACCTTCCCTTGGCACCCTCGAGATTTCTTTTGTCCCACATTCAGAAAATGGTTTTTGCGTGGTACTCTGGTCAAACCGTCAAATATCACAAGAAATGCTCCAGCCTTGTGGATCTTGGATGCATTTGAAAATTATCTCTTGAATTGAAATGCCGGAAATTTCCTTGTTTTTGTAATATTATACGAAAGTAAGTCGTAGTTTTTTCTGCAGCTCTCATGGAAAAATTGATAATTTCCTGTTCATTATGTTGGAGGAGATTCTGCTCTTTCTCCAGCCGATGTTTTCTCTGATTTTTCTGATTCCGATGAAAACGAGAGGAGTTTTTTCAGAAAAGTGAACCCAAATTGCCAACAACATTAAGCAGAGGGCATTCCATTGATTGCTGGAACAGTTATTGAACAGTGCAGAGCCTTATATGGGAGCCAGGAGTCTTGGGCTGCATAAAAAAGCATCAATGGTGAGAAATCTGATGGAATTTGGAGACATTTCTTGGAATTTGGAGAGATTTCTGGAAAAAGATCCTGGTTTTTAAAAGAGGTTCCCAACACCAGTTTTTGCTGAACGACAAAAGATGCGATTCAGGACGAAAATCTGGCCAGGAAAGGCATTGGATGAGCACTGCATTTAATGTTCAACCTCACTTGTACACAATATGGTTTTTCCTTTTCGGCAAAATGGCCAAGCATGTGAAAAGCAAGTGTTTTCTCTCCGCTGAGCTGCATTCAAGGGAAGCGGCAGATATTTCAAACCATCCTGATAAAACACCCTGTACCATCGGTTTACCGGCCAGCATAATTGTATAAACAAGTGAGTCAGTGCAGAAGAAGGCAATTATATAAAAAATCACCAAACGAATGAGATGGATGAAGAATAAGGAGAATTATCACAAAAGTCTCACTTGTTTCTGAACAGCCTACGTATTTCGAATATTCGGATCAATATGAAAATGCTTGCGAGCAGCTTGTTGGCAATTATTATCATTCTTGGACACAAGATGTAAAATATATAGCATCGCCAAACTGGTTTTCGATGCAGAGAAGATATTATTTCTGGTATCCGTGCTACTGGTGGTCGCCGTGTCCATTTGAATCTTATATCCAAACGACTGTGAATACCTGAACTTCTTGTTCTTGAATGCACGACTGCTTGAATGCGCACGAATGCTTGCCCTGCACTTCTGCCGTTTGATTTTATTTGTTTTTGGTTTTGACTTTGTTTCAGTTTTAGTACTCTTTGTTTTGTTTTTAATTTCAATTGTCAATCTTTAATTGGTGTATTCTTATTAAAATTATTTCCAAGTCTCACGGATTTAATGTAATAATTTGATCTGATTTGTTTCAATACAATTTCGAATGATTTTCATCTTTCGATTTTATATTTTTGGTTTTGTCGCTTAAACGCCAACGGTTTTAGTGGTCAATATTCGTTGGGCAGCAGTAAATTGTGCAAATGAGAATGACAAGCGCCTGTTTGTCTTAAATATGGATCTGAGTAGCAATGAAGGACGTCATTGCGTCCCAACAAGAGGAAGAATTCATCAATGAAACCGTCTGTCGGAGTTTGTATCGGATAGATGCGGCGGCCTGTTGTAACATGTGAGAAATTTGCAAGACATGACAGTGCAGCTGACGCCAAGAAGGCGTAAAATACGCAAGAATGGTGATGTTGAGCAATGAAACCACAATGATTCTGGCCAGTTCGAACCTGTGCGAGCACTTGACGTGCCGTTGCTTGCTTTGAGGTGGCGTCATTTTGTCAGTTTTGCCATTCTGTTTTCGGTTACTGATTTGTCTTATTGATTTTAGTTTTGCGTTTTGTTTACTATTTTCTTTTTATTTGTGCCTGGATTTGTTTGGTTTATGAAAAGCTTTGTTTTATTTGAATTTTTAAATGTTAACTTGTTTTTAATCTTTTGCAAAAGCATTTGAGCAAGCGGGCGATTTTTTATGTTTTCTTTTTTATTTTTCATTAAGGTTTCAGGTAACTGTTACCGCATAGAGCTATACTGCGAAACAAAAGTGACCCAGGCCTTTGAATTTTTAGCGTTCCACAGTGAAGAGTTGGCAGAGTGGCGATGAATGGTGCAAGAGCTTACTGCTCTTTGCGGCCACAAGGCCGCGCTGTCGCCCGGAACTTTACCGGGGGCATATAAAATTTGCCTTGATTTTTGCACTTTGCATCTCACATTTTCCTTTTTACCATTTTTATGGGGGAACAAGCTGCTTAGCTTGTGCAAGGACCCACACTGGTAAGGCAGAGTCGCTCACATCAAAAAGCTCGAACAAATGTTCGCGCTGAACAAGCCATGAATGCCTGAACAATGCCTTATTCTATGCATTAAAATGCCTTTTTTCTTGTTTTTGATTCAGAAAATTTCCTTCTTATGTCATCAAAACATAACTTTTCAACATAATCACTTTCAATTGACAGCAAAGACAATCCGGACATTCTTTGTTGCTTCATTAAAGACCTTAATTCAGACTTTATTCTGCCGAGTTTTGAGAAAGATCTTTCTCCAGTACAATTTGTTGAAAAATTACAAAAATATATTCTGAGAACGACATCGACATTTGGATAAACACATTGTAGGTTTTTTTTTCGAATTAGGATGAGCATGTTAGAAGTAGACTGATCTGTTTGCAATTTCATAAATTCAGAAAAGTGAACCAGTTCATTTGGCAAAGTTTCATCAACGTCAGCGTGATAACAATCTTTGAGCTTTTTGCCATGCCCCTGAATTTCACCTGCAGTCAGGAGCGTCAAATTAAACAAGAAGCCGAATCTCTGGTACAGAAGATTGTACGCTTCTCTGCGGTGTTTCAATGCACCAGCCATGTTGTCAAGAATCATATAGAAAGTGTTTGTTCTGAAATAGGCACTTGGAGATAGCTCTTCTTCAGCTGAACTTGATTGCGCTTCATCAAAATGACGAATCCGCTTAACTTTCCGCATCTGTGAAGGCCTGAAATCGTCGCATTGTGCGAGGATTTTGGCCTTGGATTCCAGCTCTGCGAAACCTTGGGAGGTTTCAGAACAATCGTCCGAAACCGGCGAAATTGAATCCGAGTTCTTTGTGCTTGATGAGGTTGGGGTTCGGGTTGGGTCCGAGAAGTGTGGGTCCTCTGGAAAAGCAGAATCATCTGAAGTCGTAGAGCATGCAGGCAAACCAAAATCTGAGTTTCGCCCTTGGGGTTCTGCACAAGTTTGAATCTTGGACTTATCTGTGTCTCCTGTCTGTGACTGTGACGATGGTTTGAACAACTCACTTAATTTTGGTACTTTTTCCAAAAGCTTCGATACTTTGGCATCTTGTTCAGATCTACGTTTTCTTCCAGAATAACCACTTTCTTTCTTGGACATGTCTTGAAAAATAACCACAGTCCGACAAAATCCAGAATATGACAATCCTGATCACCAAAACGAAAAATTGCAAGTGTAGTAGGAAAAAATGAGGCATATCCAATTAACAAAAAATTAACAAAAATGTCACCAACAGTGGTCGCAAAATAAGTTGGGGCACCCAGAAGTGTATTTCACAAAATGAAAATGTGGAATTTTTTTCTCAGGGTTGTCCAATCCAAACCGATTTTTCTTTTGCTGGAAATGCGACGGACAGAGCAACGACTCAGAATAACCCACAAAGCAGATAAGGCCCACGTTGAAAGCTGCCATAATCGTAATAAAGCGACTGCCCGCTTTATTACGAATAAAAAAATTCTCACTGACCGCGAAGTGCCCCGGCCTGCCATATGAAGTTGCGACAGCATATCGGAATCGGCGCACGGCACTCCCACATCATATGGTGCTCGGGCCATATGGCTGTGGCTTGTGAGGTCAGCTCATGATGGCAGAAAAAGAAGAAGAAAACGAAAACAGCTTGCGAAGCACTCAGCAGCATCTGTAAAACATGAACGCACGGAACAGAAGCAGAGACAAGCACACAATTTGTTGCTCAGAGCACGGGACCGAGCGATTGCCTCCAGGCAAGGCACCGCCGAGTCCAAAATCTGCATCGGGGCTTGAAGCGAAGCCATTTTAACCAAAACAAAACCACTCAAGAATAACTGCCCAGGCCCTGCCCCTTTCCAGGGTGAGAACAACAAAAGAGCAACGATGTGCAATGTGCAGGTAGACCGCAGTGCACTGCCTGGCGAGTGGCGGGCTGCAGCATCTTGTCTGCCCGTGCGTGCCCAACCCAAGAACCCGATTCACTGAAAGTCAGTCTCAGTTTCAGTGGAAGCCAAAACGAAAACGAAACACTAGGCCTGCCGGCTGCCGCCTGAGCCGGTGCAGAATGCAGTTTGTGCTCTCCATGATTCCATCCAATGTCGCATGATTCATGCTCTTCAAGATGAAATTGTCCGCCGTCAGTTTTCTGTCTCGCGATCTGGGAGAGGAGAGGGCATGGGTGGGTGCGTGTGGTCCAGGGTCCTGCCTGCCTATTTGGTGCGTATGGTACGGTGTGGGAAAAGAAAAGAGGAGGTCGCGGTGGGTTTTTCTGCGCGCCCCTCAAAAAAAAAAAAAAAAAAAAAAGTTCGCGCGGTGGTTTTTCGCGCCCCTGTTGGGCATGAGCCCTGACGCATCTGCGTCCTGTGCGTCATTGATAATACGCCCCTGGGACTGAGGCAGAATTTTTGCATTTTTGGAGGCTGCTTTTTTCATTTCTGCGGGTCAGGTAAGGTCAGGTTAGGTTCGGTTAAGTTAGGACAGGTGTAAGATACCACCTCCAAGCAAATACTCCCTCCAAAACTCCCTCCTTTGTCCAATTCTACCTCAGTCCAATTCTGCCTCAGTCCACTTCTGCCTCAGTCCGTTCTGTCCCAGTCCCCCGATCCTAACGGGGACAACTTCAGCGAGGCAGAAATGAGAAACCTGCCCAAAGGCGTACGGTGAAACCGGAACTACCGCCGAGAAATACACCTGAGCCAAACCCTACCACCTATTGCAGAAGCGGATCCCCTCCTTTTTGAACCCTGTGCTCTGGAACACCCCGCCCAGGGAGCGCCTGCTGCCAAGGGTAGTGCGAAACCTACCTTTGTACTTTTTAGTGTTCCTGCGTGAACAAATGCCAGAAGTGACGCTGAGTGAGATGGTGTGTACCAGATGCGAGCTGAGAATGTGCACCAGGAAACATTTTAGGCCACATTTGGTTTGCTTGTTCAGAGATGAGACAGGCAGAGCCAGAACATCCACCGACGAAAATTTGTCTAAATCAGCACAAGGAAACGTTACGCATAATAGGGTAGGCCAAATGTTATTATATGTAATGTGCCGCCACGTGCGGCCAACAAGATAGGAACAGTCAAATTGCTGTGATGATCCCAAGACTGACGATTTCAGCTGCTGCTTGTTGAATTAGCTACGAGCTCCACTTGTGGTGAGCACATACGTCGTTTGAGTTGCCTGGATAAATGCAAGTGGCCAATAATTAATCTTGTGCAGCATTGCATTGCTATAAAAATTCAGTGGTGAGTGTTTGATATGTGGGCTTGAGAACGTTTGGGAACGTCTATGTGGTCCTATTTAACATTTGGTTAATGAATAGGAATAGAGAAATCAAAAATTTTACGAGAGTGGACACCGTTGTCTTAATTCCAGATAACATTTTTAACCTTGCACATCAGCAATGGCGATTTTCGGTAACCACGTCGAATCTGATGTGTCAAAATGGATAAATCAGATAAACGCATTGCTCTTTTGTTCCCCTTGGTCGCGAGAGCTCATACTTATGGCCCTCATTGCTTCAAACGTCGGGCAACATTGCGCAGTTTCTTTTTTCGTGTTTTCGTTCTTTCAATTTTTTTTTAATGTTTCGATTTTTATTTTTTTTATCCGTTGTGTCAACTCGTTCTGCCGCATGACAACTCGTTCTGCCGCATGACAACGAAGGACTTTAAGAGCGCAGGCGGACATGCGGTCGTTGGCTGCGTCCCTTCGACTAGGATATGTGGCCCACAATCAGTGCGAAAAATCATGAGACTATGAACTGAAGAACTCGTGAAATTGTTGAAATGGCTTGTCAGATCAGCATGGCCTGAAGAATAAAGACTGTTGTAAGTGGCAAAGCAAATCGCATTTTTGAACCAAAGGGCCAGGAACTGAAAATCGAAACAGGAGCTGGCATTTTCAAGACGTCCGGAGCAATTGGCTTTTGCACTGCAACATTGAAAACAAGCGTTTTTTACGTGCCAGGATAATTGCCACAATCTTTTTTTTTTTATTTTTCCTCTTTTTTTCAGACTTGTTTTATTTTTTGTTTGTTTTCAATTTTGTTTTTGTTTCTCGTCTTTTTTTAATTTTATTTTTATTTTTTTATTTTAATTTTTGTTTAAATATTTTTTTTTGTTTTTCGTATTATTTCTCTCCTTTTTCTTTCCATTTTCCCTTTTCTTTTTAAACCTGCACAAATTTGGCATATCTTTTCGTATATTTTCCTTTTGGTCATGCATATCAATGTTTTCAGACCCTTGTAACACTTGGATGGAGTCCCATATGGCCCCCGTTAGCCTATTATATACAGCGCTTATGGCAAAAGGAATATTCTAGCCAGTTGAGAAATCGAAACTTAAATGGATTATTCTGCAGAGAGCATTAGAAGGGCCACACCAGAGAGATCCAAATGATTTTGTCGCCCCGAACCCCGAACTCTTATAAGAAGTGAACACATTATGGATTTGAGAGCTATTGTTCTTTTTACTGGCACCTCTTCTGCAAATAAAAAATCACCGGTGATTAAACGAACACACGACACGTTAAAAACAAGAACACGCATCCTCCAAATTGCCAGCCGCAAATTGTTCATTTCCGTCATGACTGCAAGCCACGGATTTACTTTTGCCCGGATATCAAGTTCCCACACAGCCATGGGAAAAAATTAGCCCCCCCGGACTTTGACCCTGGTATTCGTTAATGCTACGTTAGTGCTGTTTACTGCCCGAATTTGGCCGTTACTGCTGCAACGGGGGCTGAGATATGCGCCCCTTTAGGGGGGACAACCCCCCATAAAAGGGGCAAATATCTCAGGCCCCGTTGCAGCAGTAACGTTCAAATTCGGGCAATAAACAGCAGTAACGTAGCAGTAACGGATGCCGTGGTTGAAATCCGGGGGGCACATTTTTTTACCAAACGGGGGGGCCAACTTCACATGGGGCGGCCCCTCGAAAAAGTGTGAAGTTGGCCCCCCCGGTTTGTAAGAAATTAGCCCCCCCGGACATTGACCCTTGCATTCGTTAATGCTACGTTACTGCTGTTTACTGCCCGAATTTGGCCGTTACTGCTGCAACGGGGGCTGAGTTATCCGCCCCTTTAGGGGGGACAATCCCCCATATAAGTGGCAAATATCTCAGGCCCCATTGCAGCAGTAACGGCCAAATTCGGGCAGTAAACAGCAGTACCGTAGCATTAACGAATGCATGGGTAAAAGTCCGGTGTGCTAATTTTTTACAAACCGGGGGGGCCAACTTCACACTTTTTCGAGGGGACGCCCCATGTGAAGTTGGCCCCCCCGGTTGGTAAAAAATTGTGCCTCCCGGATTTCAACCACGGCATCCGTTACTGCTACGTTACTGCTGTTTATTGCCCGAATTTGAACTTTACTGCTGCAACGGGGCCTGAGATATTTGCCCCTTTTATGGGGGGTTGTCTCCCCTAAAGGGGCGCATATGTCAGCCCCCGTTGCAGCAGTAACGGCCAAATTCGGGCACTAAACAGCACTAACGTAGCATTAACGAATACCAGGGTCAAAGTCCGGGGGGGCTAATTTTTACCCAACCGGGGGGCCAACTTCACAGTGAAGTTGGCCCCCCCGAAAAAGGGGCGAATATCTCGGGCCCCGTTGCAGCAGTAACGCTGAAATTCGTGCAGTAAACAGCAGTAACGTAGCATTAACGAATGCGAGAGTCGAAATCCGGGGGGTCAAATTTTTTACCGACCGGGGGGGCCAACTTCACAGTGAAGTTGGCCCCCCCGTGAAAGGGGTGAATATCTCGGCCCCCGTTGCAGCAGTAACGCTGAAATTCGGGCAGTAAACAGCAGTAACGTAGCATTAACGAACCCCGGGGTCCGATTCCGGGGGGGCGGGAACGGGGGGGCCAACTTCACGGACGCAAGAATAGGCACTAATCTTTTGTACATCATTCAGAATCATTCAGCTGTTACTATTTTCTTGGCCTTATAGTGCATATTCGTGCTGCCTTACGGTCTCTGGAGATCCCAGAGTGGACTCCTCCAATCGCACTTCACATTTTCCGTGTCGCTTTGTGCAATTTCTGTTTCGACGACACCAGTGTTGTGTTGTCGCAGATCTTCCGACGAACCCTGATTAAGTTGATATTTCTCCTGCAAATCAAAACAAGAGTACTTTGAATGGGAATTTGGATGTTTTGAACAATCAGGTAAGGTATTATACTTTAGAACTCTTTCCATTGCAGCGACCAACCCTCTTCCTGTTTCACACCATCTTTTAACAGTAACGTGGCCTCTTTTATTTAGGCCTACGCTTTCATTTTTTCGTATGCCAAGAATTATTTTCGGACCGTCATATGGATAGGCCATTTTGGCACAAACATTCTCTTTTGCATCCGACTTTGTAAACATCTTAACTTTGACCATGTCACCGATTTTTAGATCGCTTTGCCTGAAATTTTTCTCAAAATACTTGCAATTTTCTGCGAAACGCTTTTCAGCCTGTTCTCTCACATGTTCATAAATAATGCGCTTATTTTCTTGTATGAGTTGGTCGTCTATCGGCAATTCCTGAATCTTTTGTGGGTGGATCAACATCAGTTCTTGCTCACTGAACAAATGCCTGCTCAAATATATCCTTGCGGGTGTAAAACCGTTTTCAAGTTTCATCGAATTCAGACACAGCTGTACATGTCCAACGCTCTGCGCCCAAATATCACTGTGTTCTTCCACAACTGATTTTAACACTTGCTTCACTTACCGTATACATCTCTCAGCTGGATTTACCGAATGGCCATAACAACTCACGTATACGCATTCAATGCCATGTGATCTCGATCATTTCTTAAACGTTGTGGATTTATGCACTGATGCTTGATCCAGCACCAAACAGACAGGAAGGCCAAAAGTGTGCAATATTTTCTCCTCCAAAACTTTATCAAAATTCGAATATTGAATTTACTAACCGGTGTCAAAATGCAAAACTTTCTAGTTGTCTCGATCATCACCACTAAAAACTTACAACCTCCTTTTGATCTATTGAAATAGCATAAATCAATTGCCCAGGAATTCTGCGTTAAATTCAGTGTTGTTGACAAACCAGGAATTTTATAGGGTTTTTGATTGGAACTTTTTGCCAGTTGACAAATACGACATGCTGAAATAAGGACCTTACAATCAGCAGCCATGGTGTTCCAATAGGCTATTTCTTTGACTTTGGTCACAGACTTTTTATAACTCAGATGACCTTGAGAGCCGGAAGCGTGGAACTACGTAACAAAGTGCTTTACAAAATGAACAGGACAACCATTCCAACTTTTGGTCTTTCTAAAAGAACTTCATTCACAACTTTGGCAAGGCCAGCCATTCTGCATAGGTGTCGTGCATGCTTCCTATTTGTCTCATATAACTGGTCCATAAATTCCACATCAGCGTCTATAAATTTCCTTATTTCAGCACA
>JASGXE010005084.1:0-25986 GCA_030068105.1 Sinentomon sp. SZTP_YWyxl | reverse complement strand
GATCTTTCTCGGACGTTTCGACTGCTTTCTCAGCAGACCTTCAAATTGCTATTCTTTCTACTCAATTGGCTGATACGAGCCTGAATTATCGTTAATTATCTTCGAAAGGGTGTCTTAGTGAATGCTGCAAATGACTGAAATGCATAGATTTTCACGAATTCTGGGAAATCTGAAAACCGGACTCTAAGCAACACCTTGGTGCAGTGGCAAAATATCTTTGCAGGGTCTCCAGAAATCTAGCACTACAAAGATGGTTCAAAAAGTTTGCTCGCTGACATACTTCCAGAAGAGCTAGGGTGCTGAAATTTGGAACACTTGAAACTTCATCGTTTTGTTTCATGTCTGCAAATTTTTGGTTCCGTCAATTTAGAATTACTATCCAGAAGTTGTGGCCATTTGGGATCATGTCGTTTGGTGATGATGATCTGCGGTTGTGCGACTGCATTTGGCACACATCATTGGCATGGCGATCCAGTGAGCAGCTGCTCTCAAATTTGGAATCCCTGCATGACCTGCAAATAAATTTGCCATGCAGTTACACAACAGCAGATCATCATCACCAAACGACATGACCCCAAAAAGCAACAGCTTCTAGATAGTAATTCTAAATTGAGAGAACCAAAAATTTGACAAAACGATTGAGTTTCAAGCAGGGATGGGTAAACGTACAAAACCTGACGTACAGTACGTACGTACTGTACGTGTACAAAACCTTTACGACGTACAAAACCTTCATGGGTATCGTTTGAAAGCTTGTGATGTCAGCCATGTGATAAACTGTAAATGGAAGAGCAAATCGTTTATTCTACATTTGAATCTGCTAAAATCTAAAGGTCACAAGTCCCCAAAAAGGTATGAACCCAAAAAATATGAACTCTCCTCAGTCTCAGTGTCTCTCAAACTTGCAGCTGACAACGAACCAATCTTCTTTCAAGACTTATGCAGGCATGTGGTGCACTCCATGCAAGTTTGGGCCTAATATAGCTCTTCAAATTTTAAGCTAAGAGGTATAGTAG
This sequence comes from Sinentomon sp. SZTP_YWyxl, assembly GCA_030068105.1. Lineage (NCBI taxonomy): Eukaryota > Metazoa > Arthropoda > Protura > Sinentomata > Sinentomidae > Sinentomon > Sinentomon sp. SZTP_YWyxl. The sequence continues at coordinate 24,970 of JASGXE010005084.1, read as the reverse complement.
GTTACCTATCCCTAGCAATGTTGGGCCTCGGCAGGCACATGGTTGTTCAAAAGACCGGTTCAGGTCTTAAAGCTGAAGTCAGGGTTCCCCAGCAGTTGGCGTTGAGATTGGAAACTCATATTCCATTCAGGCACTGTTTAGTGAACCACCCAGGTACAGTGTGATACTGTTGCTGGTGTTGTTAACAGGGATTGGTCACATACACAATGTCATGTCTTTTTATCCTGTCCCAAAAAAGAGCAGACACTTAGCAGCTGGATTGGGTTGTGAGCAAAAATTTACCAACTTTGTCAACATCATTCTTCACTGAAGAAGAGAAGAAAGGGGCTAATTTCCTCTGATATCTTGCAGCAACAAAATATGGTTACAGCAGTTTGTAAATGCCTGGTTAGGTTCATTAAAAGATCTACAAAATGTAAATAACTTTTTGACAGGCTTGGCAATGCATTAAAAAGCAACATTCAATTAAAATGATATAATGGAAAAAGCATGCGTCGTGACAATCCAGCCAAAGTACCTTACCTACATACTCCTAAAAAAGTTTTCTCACACAAGTCATCTACCAGCAACAGGAAGACTAAGACTAATGTGGGCAACTCTAAAACTAAAAAATGATCGAAACATAAGAGCTGTTCAATAGGAGAGGTTTTAATAAAATATGGAGCTGTTAGCACTACCTGTAATTACCTATCACAAATTAAAAAAAATCGTCTTGTCTAAAGGACATCTACAAGTAGAGCAGTTCAATGGGAGAATAGGTTAAATGTTGAGCTGTTTGCACGGTTAGTACCTAATTGAAAAAATTGGCTTGTTTAGCCAATCTGAAATTAGAGCAGTTGAATGCGAAAGATAGTTCAATCTGGAGCAAAATGGAAAATGCTAGAACAACTTGTATTAATACTGTCACTAATAACTCTGTATGAAAAATGACCCATGATAACTGTTTAAATCCTCTTTTACTCACCAATGAGCATCCAGTCTTCCTTTTGATGTATTGATGATAATTTTCCCACATTCCAGGCACTTGGCACTGAACTTTCGTGTTGACTTTTGTTTCCCTTTTACAAATCTTGAACACGTAACTTTTAGAAATCCTTACCATTCAATGTGTTCAGGTCGACCTGACCTCCTCGATTCATTTTGATCCCAAGTTGGCAAGTGTTGCATGCAAAATCCAAATGATATTCAAATCTCATACCAGACTAAAGATATCAACCTAGCAGATGCTATCTCCAATAGGTAACTGCGTTCTGCCTGCACAAAGCCTTGCTATCTCCAATAGGTAACTGCGTTCTGCCTGCACAAAGCCTATGTTATTATTTTACCTGTGATCAATAGACTATGCTATACAAACAGTGAAAAAACAAATTGAGTATTTTTGTACGCTACAAAGTGAGATAAAAGTCAAATAAGAAGAAGCCGAGCAGTTTTGTGCGCGCGTACAAAACTCACGTACAAAAACGGTTTTGTACTTTACAAAAAAGTGACGTACAAAACGGCTGTCGGCTAATTTTATTTGTGTGGATGTTATGTACTCACAATCAGACGTACACAACTGGTACAATTCCCTGGACGCAGACGTACAAAACTCACGTACTGTACGTGCACATCCCTGGTTTCAAGTGTTACAAATTTCAGCACCCTAGCTCTGCTGGAAGTATGTCAGGGAGAAAACTTTTTGAACCAGCTTCGTAAGTCGCATCTTGGCCATATCGCCTAAACCCAAAAAACACTCGACCCAGAAAATGATATTTTGCATGCACTTAGGGTGAACCAAATGTGTCCTAAGGGTGAACCAAATGTGAATAATCGGTAAGAAACGTGGAAGTTGTACTTTGACCCCAAACCAAAAAAGTCCAAATGGGCAACAACCAGCAAGAATTCATGAACATAAAAAGGTCAAAACTGGGAGAATGGAACCTGAAGAAACGAAGAGAGTATTAACAATGAACGACAACACACTGATAAAAAAAACTAAAAATGCAAGAAAATCGTAACTTGTACAGTGCTTACCTTTAAAATTGACATGTGTACAGTGGTATGTTCACTGTGATTCACATATGCCAGAAGTTTGTCTTTGTACTCTTGCTACATTTATTGTTATGCTTGTTCATGGTTGTGTGGCTTCTTGGGCCCAATCTCCTGTGTGTGCCAAGCGCGCAAAATGAGCCAGACTGCAGTTGGTGACAGTCTGTCACCAACACTGACAGTTCATCTCCAAAGAAGCCATTTCCTGTATCAGTTCATCTGCCTGCCATCGCTGGGCTTACCTGTTACACTTGACAAAAAACTCTCAGAGGCGTGATGTATGGAAAATGGGGCCACATAGCCACACACAAGCATCACAAAATAATGCATTCGTAGTCAGTGTAGGAGCGCAAACTTCCAGCTTTTATGGATCACAAACATGCCACTGTATACATGGCAATTTTAAAGGAAAGCTCTGTACAATCGAGGTTTAGACTACCAGCGAAGCAAACACTGCAAAAAACTGAAACACAAAATAATCATCAAAAGTAAGGCACATAGCTGGAGTCGTGCACAAATATCACTTGAATCATGGTCAAATGTAAAAAATCAAATTATTTGAGTAAAACAACATGCAAAATCCATGGTCCAGAGAGATGATTGTAAAAAATCAGTTTACTGTAAAATTCGATGAGTGATTGAAAGGACGTTAGAACTTTTTGATTTTACCTGCAATTCCTAAAATTGCACTATTTAAAAATTAAGTACATAACTGCAAACAGAAAAACTCTTATTTACATCTTATCGGGGAGGAAAATGACTAGACCTTGGTGTTAAGTAAATATCGATGCAAAACTAACATGCTGCAGAAATGCAAAAAGTGCATTTTTCAAGCAAATGAAACGGAAAAAGAGTGCAGGTCATAAAACAAACAATAGACTGATGAATAACCAGGCTTGTTTGTGGGGTATTCCCAAGAGGTACAGCAATGATGGGCGAAGGAGAAGCCATTTGAATTGTTGCAGATAGCCTTGCCTTTAGTGCAACAATGTGGCTGTGTGACCTTACACATTGTCTCAACTTCAAGAAGGTGCTAATGAGCAGGGCTGCACAAAATCGTTTGGATCCCTGGAGCACGGATTTTGGAGCCTGGTCATATTTTGGTCGAAGAGCTTTTTTTTTTGCTCGTCGGCCCGTTTCGATCCCGTTTGAAAATTCATAAGGTTTATTCCGCTCGCCAATCTCCATTTCTTTCCATTCCGGACGGAAGTCGGAGATCTTTTTTTTTGCTACCCAGCCCATTTCGATCCCGGTCGGCCCACAACCGTCCCGGGAGCAATGCTCCCGACGTTTTGCAGCCCTGCTCAAGCGAAATTTCTCATATTTTCCCATAACGTCAAGCAGGGTTTTCAAGCAAAACTTCTCTTTACAAAATTTTTCCATAACATTAAGAAGGTTCAAAGGTGAAAATCCTCTCAGATTTTCCCATAACGTTAAAAGGTTCTTAAGCGAAATCTCTCACATTTCATCATAATAATAAAATTGTGGATGCAAATTAGAGAGAAACATCCTAAGAACCCTGCCAACATCAAGAGATGCTTCTGTGTCAAGGTAAAAGTCAAAAATTGCAAAAGATAATTTTTTCGTCTGGTAAGCAATTTAATACCAGGCCACCAGTCAACTGGGATGAATTTGTGCCACTTTAGAAGACAGCCAAAATTATGAGGGTGAATGGAAATTCATCCAGACAAAGTTGTCGGCCAAAAGGGTGACTTGACAGTCCATCCAAAATGCAGCCAATGACGCGAACATTTAACTGATCAATTTAATTCGTGTTGAAAGGCCATGTCAATTTTAAGGCCTGTAGGTTTATGCTGTGTTTATGGCTGCCGGTGTTGGCTTTGTGAAATAGAAGTTAAAGTATGCCACTTGTTTTTGCGACGATATCTATTAGGTTTGCAGAATCGGATGACATTTGCTACCTACTTGTTTTTATGACAGGGTTGGTTTTTATTAGGTATCAAGTAAAAGTATGCTTGGTGCCTCTACCTACTTATTTTTGTGACCATATTTGGTTTGCACAGTCAAAGTAAAAATTAGGTGTTACTTGTTTCTGCGGCTGTACCAAGTTCGTTTTCACAGAGCATTGAAGCAAATAAATGCTACAGCTAATGTTATCTAAGAACTCACCAGATTAGACGTTAAAGTATGATGGACAAATGGTCCAAGCTTCTCAATTTCGCAGAAACTTATATTTTTTTTTGAGGAGTCGTCAGGACTAAGGGCAGAAGAAAAAATGCCACAATGTGGAAATGAAAATAAAATGACCACAAAATTTCTACCCATGTTGCACAGATCTTCAGAACTTTCTCAATCCATCAAGAAAAGAGGATGGTATCTTTAAAGGGGGAGGAACCGCCGTGAATGAACTTTTTTTGTTTCCCAACCGATTTTGATGAAATTTTGTGGAGATGTTTGCAGCTACGATAGTAAAGTGTCCGTACAAATTTTCAACAATATCACTCTTAGTTCTCTCACGATTATGCAAGAAAGTTAAAAAACTAAACTTTTTGGCGATAGTTCTCAATGGAGACACAAATGAAAATAAGCTCATCATGGGTCGTAACCTCCCCATGTTTCCTTAAAATTTGCCCTAAATCTGGCCAGAATTTAAAAATTTTCACTTTTTTCTCCAAAATTTCTTTTCTGTGCCAAGACGCAACACGTTTAGCAGTTTTATGGGACATTTTTGAAGAAAAAAAATCACAATATGACAGTCAAGTCGAGAAAAAAACAGATTCCGACTCTGTAGACCAAATTTCCCAACATTTTTAGGTACATAAGTATGTCAATTTTACACCTTTCTGACATGCAAAATCACTGAGATCCAGTTTCAAAAAGTGATTCGAAGGTCAAAAAACAAACACATAGGCAGGTGCATTTTATTTAATCTCCGTTTGGCATCAAATGCTAACAGAGATGCCCTCGGAAAACAGAATTGTGACAAACCAAGCGAGATACGAGACAAACGGTTTGAAAAAAGCATTATGAAAGTTGACATTTGAGCCTGTTAGACCCATCAAAAATCTCAAAAATGATTCTGCTCAAAATCTGACTTTTCCAAAGTACCTACCAACTAGTTCCCCCCCCCCCCCCTAAACAGTTCATGGCCCGTTGAACCGTTTTTTCAGCTTCGTTCAATTTCAATCCCAGCTTTGATGTACCTATTTCAAGCCAGGAAAGCCATATCATTTTTGGATGACATCCCAAAAACGTTGGAGGACAAATCAAGTTTTGGAGGACTTAAAATGGGTGGGGCTTTCAACTATTCTCTAACTCATCAACAGCAAGCAAACATAAATTTACAAAATTGTCCTACAGAGCACAAGAGTAAAAACCAGCTGCATCTAGGCAATAATATTATTGTGATCAATGTTCGGGTCGCCCAGTGGTTCCTCCGGCACGTCCTTCTGAAGACTGGCTGACGGCAGATCCTGTTGAGCTAGATTCCTATTCCGTTGCATGACAGCAGCAGGATCAGGATTCCAACACGTCAGGCATGCTGTCGGGTTTTGGCAGAACCCTAGCATCTTTCTGCGAGTCCCTATTATTCCATGCGGCAGAGTTCGATGGCACATCAAGCACAGACACGTGAATGGCATTGTTACTGCTACTAGCTATGGCATGCGGCAAGCCGGGAGCATTTTCCACAACATTAAAACTACTGTCATTTGGGCCACGTGCGGGAAGCGGATGCTGCACGGCAAGCCCATGCAGAGAGGATTGGTTTGAAAGTACCTTTTCGGCGACCTCAATGTCACCCTCAACTGCTCCAATTTCGTTGGCTTTCGATTCACCTGCTTGCTCCAGATCCTTCCGAGGTCTATCAAGGTGGTTTCGATGCTGAAAATTAAAAAAAAAATACGTCAGAAAACTTTGAATTATAAACAACAAACACAGGGTGCCATGCGGAAAATGCTGTAAGTAAACTAAATGCATGTACAATGCTTGCAATGTTGTTTATTGTGAGTGCACCTCTTGAAAAAGAATATTTACCTACATTTAATAAGATTCCTCCAAAATCCAAAACCTATGAAGGATTTGAGCCCCAAACTGCCAATCCTTTTGAGTTCGTATGTTTAGAGCATCCTACCACTATGGATACACTGGACCAAATTCTACCTCATTTTAATGTCAAATGGTCTGGGAACATGTTTCCGCAATAAAATCATGTCCCAAACCACCTGACCATGTGTGTATGAGTAGGACCAGGTCTTAACAGTTCATGAAAATCAACTCTTGTGCCCTGGAGGGAGATTAACAATATGTTTTGTCCATTAGATAAAATTCCTCCGAAGTTTCATTCCTAAAATTAATATCTCTATTCTATTCACATGTCTATTCCTGAGATTTTAGATGTCATGTTCATATTTTCACTTACATCACCAGCAATGCGTTACAGTTACAAAGGCCTGTCCACATATGGAGTAGATCCAAGTTCTCGGACGTGATTTGCAGTTAGAAGGCTAACAGCATGCAAGTAGCAGGTTGCCAATCCACATGGACGCCAAGATACAAGTTGACAAATAAATAGGTGGTGAAGAAACAGCATATCACATCCGCGAATACCTACAGCCCACTCCACGTGAAGACAAGTCATTAGAACCGTTTCCCAGCTTTCATCACCCATCAGAGTTTAAAAACTTCTCAGTCACAGAATAACTTCCGAGATTGAGGGGCTTTCAACGACATGCATCGTCTCGGAGAATACCAGAATTGGTCATCACCGGTGGAAGAAGCAGTACAATCGCACTGGTTTTGACAGAAATCCACGTGCAGGCCATCACTATTTTTTGCTTTGGGAACGAATAACGGGGAGCAAAACTGAAAAGTAAAAACGATGTCGGGATGCCATAAATCATTGGCTGGGAAACAAAGGTTCAAAATGAGGTCATAACTATGCCGGATGCCAAAAATAATTGGCCCAACATTCGCAACATTTGGACAATGATGACTATAGTTACAATTAGGTAGGTGCCTATTTCAAAGTTTAGGGCTCCACAACAACATGTTTTGTAGGAAGGTCAGCCTGGCCTCGTGTAAGTTCAAATCTCTCATCTCCACATGTTCTGACAGTCAGAAGTCAGAACTCAGTTAAGGAAGAAATGCCCACCTAAAAGGCCTGCCGAGTAGGAACCAATACAATCCTTTATTATAGGTCCATAAAAATGCAAACACACCACACCTGTTGAGCAATGGATGCCTTTTCCAGCAGCCAATTTGCGTTCTCCTTTTTCAGAGAATTGTATGCACTCAGTGTCTGTTGATGCTCCGTGAACATCTCCGCATATTGATTTGAAAGGAGGTCCTTGTCAACTTGAAGTTGGCGTATTTTCTCCTGAAAATAAATTTGTAAAATTGCAATATTTAGACATAAAACAGAAGTCCTCCATGCAAAATACAAGGTCTGAAAGCAAACTCCTTGGGAATGGATGGAGACTCTGCACCACACCAGTATGAGGAACAGAAGTATGAGGTCCCAATGGAGCATAAGTTTCAAAAGGGACATCCTGACGAATGACAAGAAAAAAAACACAAGAAAATTCTGTCCCAACACGAACTGGGAGATTCTTGTTTCATCAAATTCGGCGCAAGATTTTGTGTCGTGAATTTGGAGCAAATGGTGTCTCATTGAAATTTTAGGTAGGCCTACCTAATGTTTTTTTTTTTGCTTTTTTGTCTGATCAAAGCAAGTTGAAAGCAAAGAGGGCAAAGAGGTCAGGTTTTTGCACAGGAGTGTTTCAATATTTCAAACCTTTAAATTTGAGGTATTTACTCCAGTGAAATAAAAAAATATGGCTCTTCTGGTCCTACATGCATCAGGTATATGGTTTTCATGTCTGTTAAATCCTATTTACCCAATTTATCAGACTAATTCTGATCGGAGCGAAATTTCCCTTTCCAAAAATCATTGAAAAGCATTTTAAAATTAGAGTTCGTGTTTCTGGACTTGAGGGGTTAAGTTCACAGGTTAAGATTGGGTACAGGGGACGAAGGCTTGGAGTAAGAAGTGCAAAATTCAGACCCAGAGATTTTTTACTTTAAGGGAATTTAACAGAATTAATAAATGCCAAAAATAAGTGCACCTACACCCAAAATATCAATAGCCCACACCTGATGGAACTCGTTCGGGGACAAAACTTTTGACTTGGATACATTCGTAGAGCTTCACAAGTGTATTTGATTAAAAAATTCTGGTATGAGGGGGTGCATTTTCCCCAAAAATACAGGTAGGTGCTACACATTCACCCAAACTTGGGAAGGGCTTGGGGCTTACGACATAAACCCTTGTGCACTCACCATGAGCAATGAGCTTCATGAACACTGCTCCCACCCAAGAGCTGGTCGAAAAATGTGCCCCTTTCTTGCAGCCTGAATTTAATTTTCACCAAAATCAAATGCAAATTTGGCAACCTAATGGCATACAGACTCCATCCTTCAAGTGAAGGCGGCTCAGTAGTTCGAGCTGCCGTCGCTGCAAAGAAGAGTTCTGGCGCTAGAGCAGCGGTGGGCGCATTGAACCAGTCATCCTGCAATGGGACTGAACGGCGGATCACGGTGACCCACCCAAAGAAAGTTAATTAGGTATGTTTTGAACCAGATGATGGATTTTTATCAAACCTATTGTCTCAGAAAGCTGAAAAATAGGCGATTTTAGGCGTGTGTAACAACCCCGAACTTTTCGCTGGCAAAACTCGATAGCATGTGAGCAATAAAAGTGTATAATTTAAGATGTGAACAAATTTCGGGTTTCTGCCAGATAATTTTAATGATATGCACGAATTTTTCCGTCGAAAAATGGTTTCGACTTGGTGACGAATTGTAGAAGAAGCTTTCAGCTTTCCAAAAACACCAAAATCAGTGCAATTGCGTACCATTTCACCCTTTTATCAAGAGAGAACGGAACATGGAAGTTTTATTTTGTTTTCGATACAAAAACTTGTGTCATAATTATTGACTACCTATGTACTTAATTGACATATTTTGTTTTCGATACAAAAACTTTTGTCATAATTGACTATAAACTTGCACACAACCAATGTTTCCGTGCCTTTGCGTTGACAGTCTTCAAAATTGAATATTTTTCGGAACTTTCCTTTGAATGATGAGCATGTGTCTATGTGCTACACTCACCGCCAAAGTCGATTATTTTGAGGCGTGTTCATGTTTGTCGAAAATAAAATAATGTTTCCATGTAGAGTTCTCTCTTGATGAAAAAAGGAAAAAAAGAAGACGCAAAGTGTGCGTAAAACAATGATTTTGATGTTTTTTCAAAAGCTGAATGTACCCTCTACAACTCCACAGTTCGAAAGCATGTTAGGCTACAACAGAAAAAATCAAATAATTGAAATTATCTGGCAGGAACCCGGAATTTGTTCACATCTTATTTTAAACACTTTTATTTCTCAAATGATATAGAGTTTCACCAGCGAAAAGTTCGGGGTTGTTATCGCCTATTTTTCAGCTTTCTGGCACAAAACGTTTCATTAACCGGTCAAGCCCGAGCGCCGTGCATTTACGTCCGCAAAAAAAACAAACCGCGTACGAGCGACGTAGATAAACGTCAAGACCGGCATGATGTGATTGTACGGACGACGTAAATAAACGTCGGCATGGGTATTCCATTTTCAAGGGATTTGAATTTAATTACGTAATATCAGCACCACTCAAAAATATTCACAGCCGGAAAGAGGAAAAATCAGCGATTTAGCAGACGTTTATTCCGCCAAAATCGGTCCAACCGTTTTCAATCAGCGCACTTTTCAAATTTCCCGCTTTTTTCTCTCAAGTTCCTGTTTTAGGCGCCTTTTTACGCGATCGCGCGACATCTGCCGCCCGCCGAAATTTGAATTTTCGGGCAGTTGAAAGACGCGCGAATCAGCCGACGCTTGTTTCACGTGAATTGTTGCATTCGTTCAGAAATGGCGTCGCATTGAAATTTCCTGTTTTTTCCCGTTTTTGCTCAATTTTGATGCGGTTTGAAGCGTTTTGTGGGTATCTTGGCCGTTTTTTTTGTGCGGAGGTGTTTTTTTTGTTGAAAACATTAAATTATAGGCGATTTTAATGACACAGAGCAGAAATCTGGCTTGAGTGGGCGGGAAATGCATGCATTTCCGATTTTTCTGTTTTTCGAAAATCCTTGCAGATATTATTAATTCCGTCAGGGGCGACATTCCATGTTTCCGAAACGCGCTGAAAAACATTTTAAAACCAGAATTCGTAATTTCGGGCTTGACCGGTTAAAATCCATCATCTGGTTCAAAATTTAATCAACTTTCTGTGGGCAGGCCACTGCAAACCGCCATTGATTTCCTTTGGATTTGACCTGGTTTGATGCGCCCACCGCGATGACAGCGCTCCTGTTCTGAACCACAAAGGTGGCCAGTTTTGATTTGCATTGTGCATATTGCGCAACTTGAAAGCCGCCTCCACTTGAAGGATGGAGACATTAATTAATATTATGATCAGAAAAAATACATATGTATTGGCAACAACAAATAGGTACACACATTGGAATCCTGCGAACTCTTCTCGAGCCGAAGCTGCAAAGTTGACACCTCAGAATGAAGTCTATTCTGTTCCTCGATCACTTGAAGATGCTTCTTCCCCAGCTTATCCAGCTCTTGCCTGAGATCAGATTCCTCACTCTGAAAAGCAAAAAAATAGGTAGGTACCTGTTGGCAATTGACTAAGGGAGCCCATATGCATCCATATGGTGTATATGGATGTTAGGATGAAAATGACAGACTTTTAAAGGGTTACCCCCTTCATCAGAAGAGCCCCTTGTCACCCGAGCTTTTTGCAATTACTGCTCTACCAGGTCCGTGCTTCGGGTTCAATGGGTTAAGAAATGGGTCCTGTGCACAGTAGGTTCGTAACTTCCATTTTTCCTACCACGTTGAAATACATGCAACTAGCTTCGGGTGCAAACAGAGGCTCGGAAGGTTACCTACATAAAGCACAGAAGCCACTCTGTATCACCCATCAATACTGATTGTTCACCCTGCTGATTGGCTAAAAAATGGTGGAAAACCGGGAGGATCGGCAGGACCTGAGCCTTAATGTCTGGAGTAGTGTGTTGCAGACATAATATAACACAAGATTGGGCTACAGATCACATTCTCTTACTTGCAAGAGCTGGTATTGCTGCTGAAGGGCACTGTACTTTTTAGCATCTTCAGTTTTGTCTTCCTGCCTGAGCATCTGTTCTTCTATCACTTTCCCCTGCAACATGTCTTGGGACTTCTTGTGTTCCACCTTCTCAACTTGGAGAGATTTCTCCAATCTGATTTTGTATTCTAGGACAACTAAGGGAAGAAAAGATGATAGAACACTCGGTCGGTGGGAAAAAAATTTTTTGCTCTCAACTAAGGAATGACACACCAACTAAGGTAGGCATACGTGCGGTAAAAATATTGAACTGACCATCTCCAGGAGCACTGCAACCTCAAGTTGAGGCTAAATAGAAAGCCAGAATTGCAGACACGTTGTACAGCCACTTGTTTGGCCACCAATTCATAGTGATAATAAATTAGAAAAGTGGTCAAACAAAACACAAGAAGTCATAGTCCGAACCAAGAAGCTCAACATTCTCAAGATGCATTTTTTCACTTTTGAGAACAATCAACAAACATTTACCTTGGCCATCTATCTTCAATTACAATAGGCCAACGACAGGAAAGCTGGGAGTGATGACGCAGGGTTGCAAAAAGTCTGGGGCACGGGAGCAATGCTCGTGGGACGGATGAGAGCCGACCGGGATTGAAATGGGCTGGCAAACAAAAAAAAGCTCTTCGATTTTTGACCGGGATTGAAATGGGCCAGCGAGCAAAACAATAGCGACAGGTACCAAAACACCAATGACCAGGCTCAAAAATCCATGCTCTAGGGCTCCAAACGACTTTCTGCAACCCTTCACTGAGGATACTCTTATTTTCCACAGGTTAAAATAATTTGAATGTGAGGTAGATACTCATCCTCTTTGTTCAGAATATGTTCCCTCTCGATTATGCCATGTGGCCACAGTAATGTGTAGAAGGCAGGCCTTTTTATTATGAGCAAAAACAAAAATCCTAAAAAATGCAGGGATTTTTTCATTCTGGTGATGTTTAGCAATGTTATGGACTGAAAAAAGTGGCTCAGGCCAAATCGGGTCATGGTGCTGTCTGCAGTGTCTGCTATTGCTTAGGTTCAAGTTTATTGGGTTATTCTGAACGACAAGGTGGCTCAGCCAGCTTCTCTGCAGATTGGAATTGCCATCAACTTTTGAGACAATTGGAAAAGAATTTTGGACATAACACCTAGTGAGGTCAAGTAGGATAGGTAGATAGGTAATTTAATTTTGTTCTAATGCTGAACACAAATGCTAATGAGAATTTCAGCCATCTTATGGACAAGAAGGATGGGAAATTGGCCTATACCTACTGCAAATAGCCACCAAGTTCTGCAAAACATTTTTGCTGAGGTTCTCCGAGACCCCTTCTGCCGTGAGACTAAAAGATACAGCAAAAGATAAGCAGGCATCACATTTGAATTCGACCATCCAATACCAACCTACCTGTGAAAGGCTGTTTCGGAATTAGGCTATGCGGTCATGATTTTAAGAAATAGGTAGGTACGTAGCCCTATATTGTAGACAACAAATCATTGGGGCCCAGCGTCAAAAAGTTGTGGTCATTATCAATGAAGGTCATTTGCCATCGGCAATGTGGCAACAGCAAAGAACATAACAGAAGAGAACAGGTACATATGTACCTACTCTCCAGAAAAAGAAAAATTTAAAGAAAAAACCAAATGAGGGAAAGCAGCATGAGGTCACTGCCTAACCAGGTATGGTCACTGGGTGGGTACTGCGCTACAGTAAAAAACACAAACCTTGCAACTGTGCAGAGAGTGAATCCTTTTGTTTGTGACATCGAGCCAGGGTCTTTCCGAGATCTGAAATTTGCATGCTAAATTTGTGGAAAAAGAACATCAATGAACCAGTTCCGAAGATCACTAAGATGCAAAGAACAATCTTGCCCTTGCCATTTCGAGTCCATCTCATTCCATTAGTTGTCATGATTCAGCAACAAAGCAATTCATGAGGGTGAGTGCTTCTCCACTCTCCAGCTTGGTCACAGCAATAAAACTGAAACTTATCTAAATGGAATGTCAGTCAGTGGTTCTGGGCCTGTGTGTGAAAACACTCAGGCCTACCATGTGAGCTAGCTCATACCTGTTGATGTGAAACATTGGAATGGAAGGAGTTAGATAAGATAGGGACCTATGCATTCAGACCTAGGTACCCAGAAACCTGATTATTGGGCTGAGCGAGCGAAGCCCCCTTTTGACTTTCCGCATTCATTATATGTGCTCGATTTGGTTTAAAAAAATGGTGAAACCTGCGACATGGCTAATGCAAAATCAATCACGAAGGCTGTGTCCAGTGACGAAGGTAACCTGAGCTACCGAGGACAGCTTTTCGAGAAACAGCTGGAGCTCGTAAGCTCCAGCTGTTTCTCGAATCGAGTAGGTATGCCAAACATGTAATTTTGGCCATGTTGGTTTTGGATGGGTTGTTTGGATTCGTTAGGTTGGTCAGGTTAAGTTAGGTTTTGGGTTAGGTTCGGTAAAGTTAGGTTGGTTAGGTTAGGTTGGGTGAGTTGAGTTTAACATGCTTTTCGGCAAATTAGGAGCTCACGAGCTCCAGCCGCTGGTGCTTTTCGGTTTTCTTGACCTGAAAATCGCAATTTGACTTTTCTGGCAAACATTAAGAGCAAGACAAAGCACTCACTTTCACGTCCGTCAAGTTAATGCTCCCGTTACAGACTCCAGAAACACAAAAAATGGCAATTTTCCATCAATTGTTTTTGCCCTTTTTAGGCACAAATTCAGGCTGCTGTCCTCTTTCCGCTTTGCTTTTGTCATGTCAAGCCAACGTATAGCCTAGGTAAAGAAATTGATGACTCGAAAATGTACAGATAGGTAACACATGCCTGCGACTGAATTTAAGGATACATGGCCGCAAACTGTGCGTGGAACCGCTTTGTGATTTTTGCCAACTTGAAACTGAGTGGAGCAGGTCATCTTTGCCGACGTTCTCTTTCTACTTGGTGGCTTCACTGCAAGATGACACCATTGAGCCCACAAAAAAGTGGAGGGGCCAAATCAAATGGTTCGTCTGTTTGATGTTTCTGATCGGCTCCCTCCATCGCAGTGGAATTTGTGGCGCATGAAATTTTTTGAATTTTGACTGACATTTTAACTTTTCATCGAATGGTTCCAATAGGAAATACCTGTGGACCAGAAATCCCATGGTCTTATTTTTTCGCAGGCGCCCAACACCCAGAAAAAATCCCTTGATCCCTTTTTTCCCTCACAGGTCCGAAAAATCCCTCAAAAAGGGAAAATGCCTCAAATTTGTCGAATTTCAAGACTCAAGATGGGTTTCCGGCTTCTTTTCGCTTTTCGCACGGCTTCTTTTCGCTTTTCGCACGGCTTCTTTTCGCATTTCGTTCTGTGCATTTCGCACGGCTTCTTTTCGCAAAATTGGACAAGACAAGACAAGACGCAAGGTATGATGCCTTCTTTTCGGCAAAAACCCACAACCTAAAATTTACTTTCGACTAAAAAGACAAAACAATTGAAGAAAAACATCTTTCACTCACTCACAAACCCCCAGCGAAATTTGCTCAGCGTCAGATCAATCATCTCCCGGGCTAGGCATCGTCATCACACCTCCTTCGTCATCTATTCAGTGTCATCTCCCGAGACCGTCAGACATCCCTCACCAGTTGTTCGTCCAACTGTTCACCTTCACATTCGTCATTAATCTAAAATAGGAAAAAAGAAAGAGAAAAAAGGATGAAGGAAGGAAGCAAAGCAACTTCAAGAGAGGCAACTTTTTTTCAAAAGAAGAAAACAGAAAAGAAATAAAGATGACAAAGAAATAGGTACTTGAAAGGTGCAACAAAGTGAATAAAATGAAACAAAAGATGAGAACTTGCCCTTTTCAGTGCACCACAATGGGGGAATGGTTTGCCTTGTGTCAGTCACGCGGCAAGAGCGCTGTCCAGCAACTGCTGGTTAACAAGCGCAGGGAGTCACGGAAGCACCAGCGGCGTTCGCCAGCAGTACGCACACTCCCTCTTCCCAGCTGCGTGGAAAAGGTTTTGCACTGACCACGCAGTGGGGGGCCGCCAACATGGGCCGCCATCTCCGGGCAGGTTCCCGGCTTAGGTCTGGGCATGGGTCCCCGACCCGTTCCCAGACCACATCTTTATCAACCCCATTGCAATGCCCCAGATCGGGTCCGATCTCAAATGAAAAATATGAAATGAAAATATATAAAAAATTATTAAAAATAAAATAAAACAAAGACCACAAATTTCGAAGGAAAGGTAAAAATAGATAAAAACAAAAATCTCCAACAGCCCTCACTCCTAGGCAGCAGAAACTTTTCCCTTCCACTTCACGAGATATTGCTTTGCATGCTCCACCCACAACTCGGATTCCTTCTCCCTCCCTATTCCCAGTCGCTCACGAACAAGCGCCCATTCCTGCTCTTTGTGAACACCCCCGTCCACATCCACCCACCCAAAAAAACGTCTCTCTTCAATCATTTTTTTTTTTTTTTTTTTTTTTTTTTTTTTTCTTTTTTATTGTGGTAATTTCACAAAGAACATGCAACCCATGCAAAAGATTGCAACATCGTAACCCAACTTACCAGCACCGTCGCAGGAAAACAGAGGCAAAGAGCAAGCAGAAAGCAGAACCAGACAGAAGCAGAGGCAGGCACAGGAAACAGCATCGATGCAGAAGTATCAGGACATCTTGGTGAGCACAGAACGAGGCCAAAGAAGCACAAGGCCAAAAAAGCAAATTAGCACCATAAAATGAAGTGCATTTTCAAAATAAGGATGACCTAGAAAGAAATATGCGACAGTGCAAGCAGGCGGGATGCCATGTTGCAAAGCACAGGAAGAAAAGAATAAGAAAAGGTTAGTAGGTAGTGAAGAAGAGCATGATACAAACAAGAAAACTAAAAAAGAAAATACCATCATTCAGCATGATAGGAAATTTCATGGATTTCTGAGCAAATTTAAAGCTCTAAAAGGGTATGCTCTCAGCTAAAGCTGAGAGCATAATCACTATGGGGGATGGAGGGAAATAGTACAAGACTAGAACAAGCCACCCCACCCACCAAACCACAAAAAAGGCCAGGGGAAACAGATTAAAAAAGGCACAACTGTTTGAACAGTGACTAACGACAAGCTTTGGCAAAAACTTAGGAGTACTTAGTCTAAAGGGAAAACTAAGTAGACAGAGCAGGGCCACACTCACCTCACACACTCACGGACCTCACCTCAGAGACAGGCATTTGGAATAATAGCCTCAATAAATGTCCCCTGAAAATCACAAAAGTGGCATTGGAACTGGAACAGGGAGACAAAAGCTTGATCACATTATTCCAAATTTTAGATCCCCTAAAATTAATGGAAGATCGGCCAAAGTGGGAGTTGGCTTTGGGCAAAATAAGCCCATGTGAGGAGCCTAAACGGCCGGAATGTTTAGAAGGGACAACAGATACATAACAAATGGGTAACTTCTGATATACTAATTTATGCATAATTAAACAAACACGATTTACAATCAAATGATGAATAGAAAGCACAGACAAATCAAGGAACAAGGCTTCACTACTTGTCCGTCGGGGAAGAGAAAACAGGACCTTAAGCACAAGTTTTTGCCTCACATACACCTTATTTAGTACTGTACAACTTGCACTACCCCAAACCTCAAGTCCATAAATAAGAGAAGAATGCACAAAGGCAAAGTAAAATGCCCTGAGAGCAGATGGGGGTCTCATTGACTTGCACCACAGGAATATGTGGCACAAGTCTTCCGACTCTGCCCCACAGAGCCTGCATTCCTCCTTCCCATCCACCCAACGCAACCGTCTTGCAGTTTCCAGGGCACCCACCCTGGCCCGAAACAAGAACGAGAGAAGTTAGAACGAGAGAAGTTAACTCCTCGTCTGCAGAGTAGGCCTAATTGAATCAGTGTAGTGTCAGCTTAGTGATGTCAGCTAATTAGAGACTGTACAGATAAGAGAAGATAATCTTACCTATCGATGAGTCAATTAATCTTCGTGTGATTGAAGGACGAAAGATTAGACTGCTGGCATAAGTTTCCCCAAATAATCTGTTTCCCCTACAATACACCGCTGTGTATTCTTCAATTTGCTGGCATTCCAAAATAAGGCACAACAAAGAAGGTTCAAGGCACAACGGATATTCGTGACAGCGCACTGCAAGTTATCTGACTTTAAAGCCGCGTGAGGATGGACAGATTTTTGCATCAGACTTTTTAGATCGTCTGTCCAAACCAGATTTGCAGTAGCAACAAAGAGCAATGGTCAATGTTCCAATGTTTTCCTTTGTACATTGTTGCAAGTGACAATCTGTTTTGGACAAACGATCTACAAAAGTCTGAAGTAAAATTCTATCCATTCTGACGCGGCTTTACGAGTAGTGCACACAGAAAGTCTCATTGCATCAAGATTCGCTCAAACTCTCAGGTCTCACATTTCCTCATGACTTCAAAACTCTCTCAAAGTTGAGAAAGGACCTCAAATATTTGAGAAAGGTCTCATAAATCGCTGTTTGAGTGACATACCTATTCACGAGAATCAAAAGTAACTCTCAAGATTTCACTCAAACCCATTTTGCATTGCTGAGCTGCAAAGTTGAATGGGTTGGTGGTGATTCATCTTTTTCTATACGACGGAAAGGACGTTTTGTGGCAGTCAGGACTGCTTTGAGATTGGACACGCGCTGTTCGATTTCGCACAGAATACGCAAGAAAAAAATGTCTAAAAATCATCAAGAAACAAATATCCATAATATATCTCATTAATAATATATCTCATAATATATCTCATATCCATAATATATCTCTATTCACGCAGCTGGGAAGAGGGAGTGTGCGTACTGCTGGCGAACGCCGCTGGTGCTTCCGTGACTCCCTGCGCTAGTTAACCGGCAGTTGTCGGACAGCGCTATCGCCGCGCGACTGACGCAAGGCGAACCCATTCCCCCGATGTAGTGCTCCGGAAAGACTACCTAGGAACCTATGTGGGTCAAACTGTGTTATCTTCTACTTCTTTTTCTTCTATCTAATCTCATGTTGTTGGCTTTGTTTCTTCATTTCGTCATTTCCCTACCTTCTTCCTTTTCTCTCACCTACCTATGTCTAACTTTTATTCGCTTTTTTGCATATTTTCATTTGAGATTGCGAATGGGTATGTTGTGGTGTGCGTGTGTGCTGGTTAATGCTGCAGGCTTGATGCTGATGGTAGGGGAGGTCTTGTTTGGGTCGCGTGTGTATGACTGTTGTGTGCCTGTATTGAATGCTATACAGTATACGCGATCTCATCTCCGAACATTGGCGAAGGTTTTCGCCGCAGCGATTACGCGAAAAGGCGAATCTGCCGCCTTTTTTTATCGAGGATATTGTTGTTCAAAAAATATTGAAAAAATAATCATCAATAAAAATTGCTTTTCAATGAGCGTGCAGGGTGTTCGGTAGGTCCAGAGTTCGAGTGCGAAAGGTTTGTCGAAGAAAAGGCAAACTTGTCAAACCTGCTGGTGCTGCATGAGCAGCAATTTTTATCTTCTCTGCAGCGCACCTCTTTGGAGTTTCAGGCCTCTTCCAGGCCAAAACCTGCCCTTTGAGTTCACGTGAACATCACCAAGTTCAAGAGAATTTATTCGTCCCAATGCAACAAGAAAACGACCCATTGACACCCGAATGTGTCTCACCCACCAGCAACACAGAAGGTTAGACTTTGGAATACCTGAACACATGTGGACGATGGATGAATTACCTAAGTAACTTTCTTGATCTCATCAGCTAAATTCGATCAGTTTAGGGAAAGCTGCAAGACACAAGAAAAGGAGTTGAAATGATGGACGAAGTTCTTCATGTCGCGTGCCAATTTCAACTGGTTCGGAATCAATAAGAGCATGCGTCAGGGAATACGTACATTTATCCCAACACCTTTGCAGGTCTCGACAAATGAACCGGTTCGGAGTCTATTTTTGGCGTATCACTGCCTGAAAAGGGTCCAGGATCAAACACTGAGCCAGGAAAAAAAGAACAGAGTTGGCCTGCCTTTTTTATTCCCCAAAGAACTGAATTTTGCGTTGTTTTTTTTATTCCAGATCGTTCTTGCGGGAAGCTGCCCTTTTGTGGCCCCACAATTGATGCACCTCAAATTTGCGAACTAGAATGATGAATTATTCCATCCCAAACGTGGTCAAGGGCTCGGAAGTTTTGCTATCCGAGCAGTTGTTTTTGCCAACAAAGTGTTTTATTTGAATTTGTTTGTGGAACTTTGTTGGCTCTGTTCATCGTCACGGAATTCTGGGTTGCAATGCGTGAGGTTGGTGCTGCGGCAATTATTGTCCTGAAATTCAGGTTCGGGTTGGAATAAAAATCAGGTTAGCGGGGTTCAGGTCGGTTCGACAGGTTTAGATTTCTGGGCTAAGTTTTGGAGCGTTTTTGAATTTGAAGCGATTTGACGCGATTTTCGCAGCGAGCGTTAAATCCTATACTGTCAGGTTGAATTGCTTTTGAAGGCTCTTTTTCGGTCCTTTCACGTTGAATTTTGTGCACTAGAGCGATTTTTTCATCGAATGGCAAGGGATCGAGGAACCACAATCGCAAATGTGCTTCCAACTTTTGCTGCACCATGTACGTTTTCGACTCCTCGCAAATTGCACTGCGACGTGCCATTGACCCGGATTGCGAAAAAAGCGAAAAAGCATGCAAAACAAAACGAACCAAGCCTGATATGACCGGCAATGTTCACCGATAAGATCGCCCGTACTGTATGACTAGGCCCCGTCCACATTCCGATGATATGTCCTATATCTACCCTCCTCACCCCTCCTTCCTTTACCTACCCTTTCCTATCCTTTCGAATATTGCAGCCGACGGTCGCGTGTCCTTCCCTCCCCTCCCTTCCCCTTCCCAGGTATATGATGACATTTGCTGTCATATGTGAGAACGTGCTGTTCTCCATTGACGATTGCCTCGTGGCATAATAACCTGCTGAAAGCAGCGTCTGACACCTATACCTATACCCATCTAAACATCCCCGTTCTGCACTGCGCAACGGCACCACTCACAGAGTGAAAACACAGGGAAAAGAGCCAACTCGGAAACATCCTGGGTCTAATAGGAGACGGCGTCCCGCAGACGTTGAAGAAATTTTGACATTTCAGGTCAATTTTTGTTGAAAAATTGCGGGATTTTCCTCAAAAATCCTGTAAAAATTGACATTTTTCTGGAAGGGAAAAAACCATTCCTGAACTAATAGTTCCTTTCCTTGACAAAAACAAAACAACTTTCTTGTTCTTGTGCATGTGGTTCAAACATCCCCGTTCTGCACTGCGCAACGGCACCACTCACAGAGTGAAAACACAGGGAAAAGAGCCAACTCGGAAACATCCTGGGTCTAATAGGAGACGGCGTCCCGCAGACGTTGAAGAAATTTTGACATTTCAGGTCAATTTTTGTTGAAAAATTGCGGGATTTTCCTCAAAAATCCTGTAAAAATTGACATTTTTCTGGAAGGGGAAAATCATTCCTGAACTAATAGTTCCTGTCCTTGACAAAAACAAAACAACTTTCTTGTTCTTGTGCATGTGGTTCAATGAGTTTTACAACCGTGTGAGTGCATGCGACCTTCAATTCACGAATTATTGTGTTGGTGCGCACGAAACACAGCGCGGTTCGGCGACGGTGACTGAGCCCACAAACAAAAATACGAGAATTCAAAACACGCAAACTGCTGCCAGTCGAACGGAATAAAAATTGACAAATAAATGCACAATCTGTTGATTGTAAAAGACTCACATCCCGTATGTACGCCGCTTTCGAAACCTACCGAAATTGCAGGTTGCAGTGACGTCACAATTTCAAAGGAATGCATGCTCGCAAGCGAATTTCGGCAGTTGCATCGGTGGTCGAGTGGTTGACGCAACGGACTGTTAATCCGACGCATGGTGATCGAAGCCACCAGGTGACTATTTTTTTTTTTGTTTTTGCAACGATGACGAATTTTTATAAGATTTTTTTGCGACTTGGAGCGGAGCCTCCGAGAGAACAAGGCCGTTGCGCTGGTTTGGTGACGTCACAAGACCCGACGGGAAACTGCGAAGAAATGCATTGGGAGGAATGGGAAGGCGCAGAGAAAATTGTTCGTTCTTGAAATCTCGCGAACAGATTTGAGTGCGGAATGTTTCAAATGAACACAAAAGGATCACAGGACCTTCACGTCGCAAAAATGACACCAAAACACTCAAAAAAACGTCCTTCAAAGTCCAAAAAGAAGGCAAGTTCCCAATTCTCCGCAGTCAAATCTCCGCAGACATGCAAGCGCAGTTTAAAATGCTCACGTCGCTGTTGGCGTTGTTTCTCAAAAGGACAGTTCTGAGGGAGGAGTTTCAAGATGCTTCGTTGGTTCAGTGGTAGAATTCTCGCCTCAGATGCGAATGGCCCGGGTTCGATCCCTGGCGCCTGCGGAAATTTTTCAATTCTTGCAAAAGTTTCTGCCACACATTTCTTTATGATGTTGCGATGTTTTTCTGTTGCAACGTGGTTTTGACCTGCGGAAGAGTTGTCGAGGAAGCTTTCACCTTTCCCAAAATGCCAAAATAATTGAATTTGAACACCAAAACATCGAGACACATTTCGACGCGTGTTCTTGCGCCAAAAACAAACATGCGCTTCCATGTCGCATTCTCTCTTGATAAAGAGTCAAATGGTGTCAAATGCAATGATTTTGGACTTTTTGTAAAGCTGAAAGTTTTCTCCACAACTTTCCGCAGGTCAAAACCACGTTGTAGCAGAAAAAATCGCGCAATTAATCAAAATATGTCAGCACAGGAATCCGGAATTCTTTCGCATCTTAACCTGAACACTTTCATCCTGAAATAATTTCGTTTTTTCCCTGCGGAAAGTCAAGAACCATAAAATATTTGAAATCGCACTTTTTTCGCTTTCCTCCATGAAAAATTTCATCAAAATCCGTCGTCTCGATCAAGAGAAATGGAAGTTTCCTTGGTCGCCGCGCCGCGGTCCGCCATTCGGACGCATTCAAAACTCAAGGAAACATCATCCGGTCCTGTGACGTCACGCCAATTTTGTAATTTCTGCGCAATGGCCTTGTTCTCTCGGAGGCTACGCTTGGAGACACCAGGCGGTGTGCGGATATCAAGCGGTGGGCGGACGCCAGGGAGTGGGTCAAAGAAAGGAGAGGCAGGTGTGTTTTTCTTCCACCCCATTGTAGACATGTGTACCTGCCTATGTTGTTCATGATTTTTTGCAGTGTGCCTTATGACTTCTTCTCTTTCCTTTTCCAATGTTCATGGCATGTGAATTTTGCCTAGGGTATATGTAACATGCATACTTTGACTGAATAAATTTGCCACCTAATTAATTGCCTATTGACAATTGATTGCCATCATTGATTGCCATCATCTATGGTCAATTTTGCGACTGAATTTCCTGCTGCTTAACTTCTCCAATCGGTTCGTTTTCAACAATAATTCTTGCTTGGTTTGCTGGCTAATCTTTTTTTCATTCCCCATTGTTGTTGTTTTCGTCTCCGACGAGGTCATTTCGTTGTCCAAACGTTTTTTTGTTTTCCTGTGACGGGGTCGCTTTTCTGGTCAAACATATTCGACTTGCGCTTTGCCTTTTCACCTTCACTGCCATGGATTTGGCGTTTTGTGAGTAGGTACGACCTGGGGGGCAGTAAACATTCTAAAAAAAGGAACGACCATCGGTTCTTGGAGCTCAGATACTGAACCCCCAGTTTATCCACATCATTCAACTCAGCAACAGCAACGCCCTTTTGGCTTGCTAAGATGGCACTGTTGCTCGGCATCGAGAAAAATGAAAGAAAAGTGTCGAAAAGTTTACACTTTTCTGCGAAGAAAAAAATTACATAAAAAGGATACAAAAATGTACACATATTCTGAAAGAAATTGTACGCTTTAAAACCTTCTTGACGCGATTGTTCCCAAAAAGCCCCGCCCTTAAGGGCTGGTCACGTGACGACCTTATTTGGCAAAAAAAAATCGATTTTCGTTTTTTTGCATAATTTTTTGAAGGAACCCTCCTGCAACATCTGGCAAAAAAAAATTACGAAAATCCATCGACAACTGTCGATAAATAAGCAAAAAACCAGCATGCCTCACAAATTTGAATTCAGAAAATGCGACTTGATTCAGAAATGCTGGAGTTGAAAGCTTCCAGAGTGTGGGTTTCATTGGCTTGCCCTCTGAATTCAAATAAATGTCATTCATGGCTTGCCCTCTGGATTCAAATCGCTCTTCATGACTGCGCAAAAACAAAACCAACAGGCCTCAAGGACAACAAAATTGCCAGCTGCTTTTCCAGTCCCGAGTTCCGAATGCATTCAAAATTCATTCGCTGTGTTGCCGCGCCCGATGGTTCTGTCATTTCAACGTTGAACCCAATTTCCTGATCATGCTGTCTGCAACAAGAGCCATGCCCATTCATTGATCTATACACATACATCCATGGCCACGCCATGCTTGCTCCCTTCCACGTGCTTTGGAAACATCAAAAATCGATTCTCGTTCGACCGAATTGAAATGGAAATGCATGTCGGCTGGCCCGGTCTGGCCAAGTTTTGCTTCTTTGAAGTGGACTGGGATGGGAGGAGGATGGGCGGGTTTGAGGGGGCTTCCCCGTAGCCGAACTCTGTGTGATACTCTTCAGCGTAAACAAAAGAAAACAACTCAAACAAGCAGGTCTGTAAAGACCAAATCGCTCCGTCATTCTTTTCCCTTTTTCTCGCATATCATATTCGGCGACACAGCCAGTGCTGCTGCAGGCGAATGAATCGTTTCCAAACAATGCGGTTTTCAATAATGGGTATCAGAACCCTCTCCCCAGCATTCCCGACTATGTGTACCTCACTCACCTGCCAGGGAGGACTTCCAGATCAAAATGAAAATCACACATTTTACAGAAAACGAAAAACGAACTTTTTCACCTTCGCGTCTTGGCGGGAAAAAGTGGCGGCGGACCATCGCCAACGATTGGGTCGAAAACGTCCCGGATTTTGCGCGGGAAATTTGAAAATTGCGGAAGTATAATTCATTCCGGAACAAGAAACGAAGGGAATTTTTGAATCTACTGCAACAACGGGACGATTTCGTCCCTATCGTTACCCTGGATAAAATCCTTTCTACCCTTCCTCGAATCAAGAAGGACTTTTGCATTTATTTTACACATATGGACACTTTTTTACACCCGCTGTTTGCTGGGAACTAAACATATTCTGACATTCGGACCAGATGTTCCCCCGCGACAGCCAATCAACGACAGGGATTCTAAACAGGTACAGCATCGGTTTTGTCGCTCTCAATTCCAAATATTGACAACTCTTCCGGCCCCTTCGGTTTTTGTCAGAATGCTTTCAAGCAAACAGAGGCGCTTCGGTTGCTTGCGCAGACATTCACACAATAATCAAGGACAACGTCTATTTAAAAATGCCGACAATACAGCGGTCAAAAAGCGGCAAGAGAACACGAATTGGAATTTGACCAAAGTTGCCCTCTTCTGACATTTTCAAAAAAAATGTATCTGTGTTACAAAACAGGCTGAAGAGTTTGGATTGCATTCCAGACTTGCCGGAAGTGGTGGGGGCAGGGATGCCACCTCCATTCGTCACATCCAGTCACAATTTTTTGACCTCTTCTTTTAACATGTCCCTGACGAATCCTATTTCTGAGCCCTTATCTGTTGAATCGCTTTTGGGCCTACCTGCCTCAAACCTCCCAACTGCGGTCGCGAATGGTCCTCCTGCCCCTGCAGTGCAATACAGCAGCAGGAGCAGGTTGACCCGTTGCACTCC
>JASGXE010005083.1:0-23858 GCA_030068105.1 Sinentomon sp. SZTP_YWyxl | reverse complement strand
ACTGATTCGAGGAATCAGAATACGCCGTGAAGAATATTCCAATGAATAGGTGTCCCAGTGTTTGAAGGCTTAATATATAGTGCCACAATCTCCAATGTTGTGACATGATATGTTTCTCACTGTAGCATAGGGATGTACAAGAGTGATAAACTGGGTACTCCTGGCCCAATTTATCACTGACATTACCAAGCTAAGAGACGCACCAATTTTTAGCAAACAGACATCTAAGTAGTGCTTCGTGCTTGGGGTAAAATATTTTAAGAGTGGGATGTTAGAAAAATTTTAACTTTAAAGTACGAAATCGGGCATCCCAATCGGGTCCCCAGATAAACGTGGCATCGGTGTTTCGCAAAAAAGTGAATCCAGGGCTATTTTATCGTCAATTTTTATGTATTTCTTTGAAAATTAAACCTCTCAGGATTTCACGTTACCTTTGTTTTTAGCCGTGGAAGGTATCTGATTGACCCCTTCATCATTGATAGAGATTGTCCCATTTCAGACATAGTGGCCCAAAATTTTATTCCATTTTTGAAGATCTGACATTTGGACGGTTTGAGAGTCAATGAGCATAACCTCAGCGCCTTAATGACCTCTCCATGGTTTTCTAGCAGTTCCAGTGACAACTGAGCTGATTTTTTCATATCATCCATGTACAAGGTAAGTTTTCACTTTGAACATGTCTAAGCGCCATATATGTCGCGTGTACAAACCAGGTGTTAGATGTCTTGTTCGTACACCCAAAGGGTAGTCTTGTTCGTACACCCAAAGGGTATTCGATTATCATCGAATAACCAAACTGGCGGACAAAAAGCGTGCGGCAAGAGGTTCAACATCCAGCTGAAGAAACGCTTTTTCAAGATCTACACACGAGTACAACCTCTTTCCTGCCAAATTCCAAAATTACCTCCCTTATCGTATAGGCGGAAGGGCCATTATAGGATGAATCCGCTGCTTTATATTTCGTATATGAAGACGCATTCTGACCTTCTCATCTTTGGTTCCATCATTTCGGCGGACAATTGGGACGGGGGAGCAGAATCTCGAATCATGTTTAGGTGAAATAATGCGAGCCTGCAGCAATTCTTGAATTTCCTTCCTGATAGCTTCTTTATACATCGTGCGTATCTTATCAGGTAACTTAACAAGGCTCCTTGTATCCTTACTGTAACCAGGAACAAATTTGAGCATCCCAAATTGTTCACGCAAGTGTTGAAAACTCGGCAAATTTTTGCAGCAGTTCGTCCAGCTGAAGTTTGTCAGCGTGATCAATATCCCGCGGAATTTTGAAATTTGCTATCCGAAAGCCCGCTATGCGGCACTGGCGTTTTTCTTCTTGTGAATGGGGCAGTCCAGGTATTTCGCTGTGAGGTGGACGTGTCATTTTATTCTTACGGGACAAAGAAGGTGGAACTGAGGGCAGGGGTTACGATGCTTCTCTTGGGGATTTGTGCGGTTCTCAACGTGAAGAAGAAATTACTCCCAATTATTAAATTTTACTGACTTTCAAATCTCCGATAATTAGGCTGCAACTTATGCTACAGCAAGAACGGAATCAGGCTACCGCTCGCCGCACAACAGGAACAACTCATTAATAAAACTGCGTGCACAAATAATGGACGAAATAATGAACGAAGTTGGCAAAGTATCAGATTGACCCCCCAGGAACTCGTGCGATCGTCTTGCGAACAGAGTTTCCTGCGGCCTCTGTCAGTGATCAAAAGGCACAATGGAGAGGGGTTTGACTGATTTATGCAGATTCGGTTCAATACAAAACTTAATTCTCAACGTTCTTTTTTAAACTGAGTCAACTCAACAGGTCTAGATCAATGATCAATCGAGTATATGTTACTGGGCATATGCGTCTTCGCATTCTTCTTCTATTTGCATCTGTTTCTGGCTGAATTGAATTGAACTATCTTCTTATCCAAAACTGAAATTCACCCAGGTAATTTGCACTGCACGGTAAATCCCAAACCTGAGCAAACCCACGCTCGCTAACGATTTTCTGACTCTTAATTGCTAATTTCACTTGCTGTTTGCTTTGTTTTCTGCCAATTTGAGTGCTGGTCAGTGTTGCGTTCCTTGATGAGTATATTTGGGTGCCCCCTCCAGCTCCCCGGATGTCCATTTTAGACTATCCATGCACACAGGCGGCGAAAAGGTGGAGGTGACCTGTGTACGGAACAATCCATGTTTAGCAACGGTATTGATACGCAATTATTGACTGTGTTGAAAGCAATAAAATATTTTCACGCAGGGGCGTCAATCTCAGCACTGGCCTGCAGAGCTAATCCAGGCATCGCCATGGCACGCAGGCCCGAAGGTGCGAATTGGTCATTTTCTTGTTCGTTTCGCAATCCACCTCCTGTGAGAAATACGAAATGATCGCCCAGTGGGTAGTTAGATCTGTGTTATAGTGCATATTCATTGCCGCTTGTTAATGTTAGTTCACTTTCCTGCAGTCCTTCTATGCAAAGGGTACCTAGCATCCCGAAGGTTAGTGCAAATATATTCAAATCATTATTAAAACACAATGCACTTCGTTCAAGTCATCCAAATACTGTCGGAGTTCCTGCAGGCTAAGAAATTGGTGGGCGGTGAACAGGGTTTAAAGGGTACCTTTCTACGCGCAACTCAACCCTTCGATCAGACGTACCTATCGACGAGTATAGTAAAACGAAACAGAGCTTTGGATGCTGTGCCAATATTTTTTGAAGACCACAGAGACAAAAATGAAACATGCTCTCGCTTTATAGTTTTCGCAATATACTTACCGGCATCAGATGGATTGCTCCGTTTGCCCAGCGCGGGAGCCTCTGAAAAAGAAATTTCAAAACTTGACGCGGTGCGCAGTTATATGAATGTTCAAGTTAAAATATGAGAACTATTCGACAGGTCAAAGAATTTGGAGAGGTGTGGTTCCAAACATATCTCCAAAACAGTTGAGACTTCAATCTGGCCGGGGACTTTTGCACTACCCTGTTAATTTTTGGTAATGATTTACTTGCTGACAAAAGTCCTTCAAAAGGTATTGCTGAAGGCAAGGTGCTGGTGTTTGGCGCTGGAACACCTGGTTGAGTATTTCGGGGATCGTTTCCCAAACCGAACATCTTTTTCTGAACCCTTTCGCCCCACGTGGATCAGAGTGTGAGTCATATGGATATCTCTGCGCTCCAAGCATATGATTCATGTCATCGAATATAACGCGAAAAATTTCTGAGCCATTTCCGCGCATTAAAAACGTATCGGAACTGCCATCTGTTGATTTTTGGCAGAGTTTTGAATTAACAAAGCTATCTACTCCATCCAAAATTGAAATTTCGACTTTCGTATTTTCGATTGCTTCAGAAAGGTGCTGGTTGCCGTGGCAGCAGTCTTGTCATTTCTTATTGCGTATTTGTCTACAATGATGGTGCTCAAGGTGGCCTTGGCCTTGAGTTCGTCTGGCGTTGCATTGCATCAGCTCAGAGCTGAGCTTGTTTTGTTTGCATGTTTGTTTGCGGTTGGAGGAGTCATGGACTACGTGCAGTTTTGGGCAGTGATTCTGAAAGGATCGATGGCTATGAGATATTGTATTGGATGGAGAATTAGCATCGGAAAAATGTGAATAGAGCGGAATTTCGGCTGAAGAAGTAGAAAGTGACAGTGAAAGTGATTCAGGTGCACAAAACCAGCTTCAATTACGAGTGTCATGGTTTCCAGCGGCAAAAGTAAGAAAAGGTGCCGTCTGTTCGCCAGTTTTTGGTGTTTTAGGATATCGGGATTCAGGAATTCAGGTGAGAGTCCACCCCGAGTGGCACGTGTGCATCAGTAGAGAAGTGACTGCTGTTTCATTTGTGAAAACGTGACAGCAGCGTGAAAAGCGCCCACACCATTGGCAGGTACCCACATACCTACCTGCTTATCAATACATAGGTACCTTCCAACAAGTGACCAATGGCTCATTTTAGGCATCCAGTTGGTGACTTGACCTGGGTAACATACCTACTTAGGTCCCTAAATGGGAATTATCATAGACAGGTCAGTCAACACCTGATCTTGATTCGAGCCCATGCCAGGGATGAGAGGTGGTCTAGACACCTATGTTGGTACCTGTGTGAAATACATTTGTTGATCACAGATATCCTTGAGATTTATATTGTATTATTTTATTTTTTTTTTCGTTTTCTGCATAGAAATGAAATTTTTGCGATAGAAATCTGCCCATAATGTTAGCAATTGAGTTCTAGCTGAGTGTGAATGACGTGGAATTTAATACGGCCGTTAAAACGTGTCAACCACAGGTATTTGAGGTCCACAATATTTTAATTGTTGACAATAGGTTTAATACCTGCTGAGCGTTGTGTAGATTTGACTTTCCTCGCTGAAATTAAATGCCAAAAATGGAATTGAAATTTGAATTTGCAATCTAGGCTTAAAAAGGTCAAAACTACCTGCAACCTACCAGAAGAGAAGGCAGCGCCCACCTGAAGCTTAATGAATCTCCGGTTCTTCCAGCGCCTCCATGATTTTGTACACATTCCCTGTGGGAATTGAACCACACAAGAA
The DNA here is from genome assembly GCA_030068105.1 of Sinentomon sp. SZTP_YWyxl. Classification (NCBI taxonomy): domain Eukaryota; kingdom Metazoa; phylum Arthropoda; class Protura; order Sinentomata; family Sinentomidae; genus Sinentomon; species Sinentomon sp. SZTP_YWyxl. Next base: position 19,310 of record JASGXE010005083.1, on the reverse strand, counting down.
TACCACCCTAATTATAATTCTGCGCTGTATCAGATACTTTCAAGCATAAGCACAAGAACTTTTTTCCACGGGTATGGCTGGGAAAGTCCCAAGTGGAAGGGAACTTGAAGCAAGGGCTTAATTCGGGGTTCCAAAGGAGCTAGGGGTCTGGGATCACAAGATCCGACAAATTTTAAAAAATAGGCCGCTATAAAATGTGCTCCCTGGGCTTTCCAAGAAGTTATGAGCGTCATTCCGTAGAAGCAGGAGACGACGGCCGGGAAATACCACAAGACTGCTCGCTTGGCCCTTGTGCGTATTATAGCCAAGCCCACAAGACAAATTTGGCTTTGAGACAGGAAGTTGAGATCAAAATCGTGGGTCGGACCAAATTGTATATCCGAATGTTTTGTGTTGAGCTGGTGCTAGAGCAACCAGCAGTTGAAAAACTAAGAACTCAGGTGCAAAAATGGGTGCTACGCGACATTTTGCGTATGTTACCGGTGGGGCCTCCTGGACACCTCCAAGGCATATTTCCTGATATTTTGAGGGAATGTATCAGGGTAATGGAGTGAGGAACACATTTTGTCAGTGCATCGCTTGCTTTTAGTTTGTTCTGTGAAACTAACATGTAAAATAGGACCTGTTACGATGGCATTGGGTTCAACCCCCTGAGCGCGTCTTTGGGCCCAGCTTGCGGGGTTTTTGGGGTGGAGTGGGGAAATAGGGCTTTGGTTTTTTTTGGCACAGGAAAGTTTGGTTCGGTTTAAACGTTTTTTCAAAGTTGTTTTTTGTTGGAATGATGAAACACTGGTAAGCCTTTTTCGATGTAAAAGAATAAAAAGAATAAAGAGGCATGGTAATCTTAAAAAAAGCAAATGAGAATCCATGTAATCAAACTTACCTGACGGTTTGAATACTGGTGGCTCAGTTTGGTTGCTATAATACCTGATTGGGACTCTGTACGTCTCCGCTGTGACAACAAAAAAGGGAATCTCTGCTTTATTGAAATTATTATTTACATCACAACATGTTACTAACCCTCAAAATGTTCAGGCCAGGTTTCCATTCAATTTTTGAGCAATGGAGATGATCAGTATTCGTCATTTGGGATCGCGGCTGATTCCATAGTTGCGGCGGAATTAATGCACCCAGACATTATTTTTTTTTCATTTTATACTGTTGTCTCTGGAATTTTTTCTTTCTTTTTATTCGTATGCAGGCGGTAAAAATTAAGGCGCCAGACTGCCACAAAGCGTTCTAGAGGTGTCAGATTTTGATCTCGGTTGCAAAAGAGGATATTCAATCTCTGCCGCAGAGAGTTTTTGCAGAAATCTGAAGGGTTGTAATTTTTCATATGTCTGACGTCAATTCCGCCGTCGCTATGCTGATTATATGCAGCCTGTCTGCCGCTCATATTCAATCTGGAACGCGGCGAAAAGGCAAGTGGCACTGTCTCTTAGAGTAAAAGTCTGAACACCGACCATCAGCAAACAACTCAGCCATCGAACACCTATAGGTCCATGCAAAGTCATCTCATGTGGTTCGGACAGAGGGTTGTACTCTAAGTAAGACTTGAAGTGCCAGTGTCACACCATCCGGGTCATCCTCGAGAAGAAAGTCGGGATATCCCGCGTCGTTTGTGCAAATTTTGTGGTGGTTTGTGCCCGATTATGCCCGAATTTCGCGGTTTGTGCAGCATTCTTTCCCATGTTAAAGAGAAAACAAATATTCGTATGTTAGTCCGGCGTGATGTCACACCGCCGGAATGAATTTACATTTTTTGGAAGCGAATTGCACTTTGTTACATCGTTTGCGCTGTGTACGTCTCTGCTGAGGTTTGTGCCCAAATATCAGTTTTTGCAGCGTCCGTGCTCAAGTTATTGAGGAAACAAATATGTCGAGCTGGCGTGTGCACAAACCAGCACAAACGTACCGCGATGCGTGAAAACCCGACTTTATTCTCGATTGCTGGCGTGACAGGCATAGTTGAAGCGGCCCCGACCTGCATGTTATTTAAACAGGGGGAATTGGGTGGAAAAGCACCAAAATGGCTGTTGTGGGTTCGTTCGATCTTTGTAGAGATGTTGCAATGCTGTAAGATTATGCGTAAAACTTTGATTATCTTGAACTAAAGGTGAGGAGTGATGGGATTATTTTTTATTTTTATTTATTTATTACATTCTACATTATATTGTATATTGCCTGTATATTGCCTCAAATGCAATGCAAGCAGGACAACCGTCAATTATCAATATGGTGAAGACAAGGCAATGTTTATCAAGTGAGGAAGGAAAAAAATATTCACGGATTGTTTTGTGGTGTAACTGACTATGTGAAGCTATAGGGCACGGGAAATAAGCGGCGATTCCGCTGGCAAGGAATTCCAATCTCCAATTGTTCTCTGGAAAAAGTAATTATGGTGTCGGTTTGTTTGGCAAAAAGAAACATTGAAGGTCAGTCCATTGTCAGTTCGGTGTTGGATTGGCTTAACAACGTACTTTGCTGGCATAAACAAATTTCGATGCTGGGATAAAAGGATTTCCAGATGCTGCATACTATCAATTGCTCATTGCATCCAGTATAATATGAAGGCAAACATGCCGAAAGAACATAGAAATCGAACGTTGTTGAACCAACGCTGCTCCTCGTTACATCTTCAATGACTCCGGCCACACGTCCAGTGTGCTATTTAATTTCAACTGTCACAACAAGATATTCTGGTTAGTCGAGCATACATAACTTAAAACTGTCGAGCACACAGAACTTAAAACTGTCAAAACAAATCAATTCAACGATTATATAACGGAAAATGTGGAAAATTTCAAAACAAAAACGGTGTAAACAGAAGAGTGAAGAAGGCGACCAATACCTAAGGTGGCATAGCCGCAGGTTTACGCGCTAAGGAATGGAGAATTTAATGGCTGGTAATGGCAGGGAAATTCCACTCACGAACAGTCCGGGTGAAACCATTATGTCGGCGATGTTGCTGGTCCTTAAATGGGATCCTCTTCTTTCAAGGAGCCAACAAAAAGAAGACTCGCCTTTGCCAGAAAGTTATTGAAGAGGCTGCGATACACATCGAGTTACGTGACTCTGCCGAGGGCAGAGCCATAGCCACTTCAAACAATTCAAAATGCACAGATGAAATCAAAGTACATTTCTCTTTCTTCTAACCCCATGAACTGTAGTTTGCAATTGTGAGTAACCTTCGCATTTTCATTATAATGAACCCGAGTCAAAATTATTGACAGAAAAGACCATGCAGCAGAATTGATAAGACCGTCAATAACGTTGTACCTAATCCAATGTTCAACGATCTCAACAGGACAAATGTTGATGATGTTAATGACATTGACGACGTCTCTGTAGGCTGTCAAATTACAAACCAAAGGATGTTCTTCGTAGCATGTTCTTGCAAAGAGCAAAGATGGTCTTTGTAAGAGGTTTTGAAACCCGAAGTCTGCAATTGCCAGAAGTTGCTATTTAGGAATTTAAACTTGATTTCGTTCTAAGCACTGTCTGTGTGAACAACCTGGGAAGAGTGATGTTGTTGTTGGTGATGCTATGAGAGAATGGCAACATTTTCAATTTCAGATCTTCATGCAGTATGTATCCAGCAAAATACACAATCGCAACCTACAACACTTCATTCCTCTTCCAGCCCCCGACGCTATCGCACGTGTTTTTCAAGCTGCTCCTCGAGGATACTTGCGTCTCCAATATTGGAGCTGCGCTTCCAACCGAAATTTGAAGACATTCCTAATCTTAAAATTCTGAAATCTGGCGCAAGATCAGCAAGCTCGAACTTAGTTTTATTACATTTTTAAAATTGTTCATAGACGTAAATCTTACCTCCAGTCGAGACATCCAGAAACTCATACGATTGGAAATCGAAATTCGAAGGTGCTGTTAATTATCGATTGAGAATGAGTTTTCAACACACAGAGCAAAAGAAACTCATCCCAGCGGAAGATTTTTTACCGATCCGCGCACTGTTGAGACGTAAATGAACCAATGAAATTCTGCTCATGCTGAATTTTCGGCCCTTAGTCTTGCTAGCCTAGGCCACATACGCTGAAATCTATTTCAAATCAGCGAATTCCCGCACGCAAACTTGCAAACAGATAACAAAAGTCCTCCGGTTAGCATTTTGTTAACCTTTTGATTGTTACCACAGAACGATCACTCATAACAACAAAGAATTAGTGGAGAGGATTATCATTGGCAATGTTGCAATGTTGAATACAAGAGGGAGATTTAGGTTTTAGCGAGAGATTGATTCCTCCCTGACTCTCTGAGGAATGCGTGATGACAGTGGTAGATATTTTAAACTACCATCAGGCAAAAAATGATTTGATAATGATACACGTCGATTTCAAATGACTCATTCTATTTCGGCTGAAATTTTCGTGAAAGAAATTGTTGTGTTGACGATCGTGAAAGACTGCTAAAACTCTCTTGAATGAGCCCGAGTTGTTTTAAACTCTTGGACCGTGGTTAAAAGAACGTGGGGAGATAAACGTCGGATTACGGCTAATCCAGGATTCGGATAAAATTTTTGCTATTTGCTTCAATGGAAACAAATTAATCTGCACCCTCGGATTGGACCTTATCCGGAGTTTATGTCTCCGCTACCACATTCTTCAGAGAATTTACGAATGCCAGAAATTTCCGCAACTGATCTCGTTTGATTCAGAAATAAAAATGGAGTGTGATTTTTCGTCCGAAACCTCTGGCCGCACTTGCCGAGAAAAACTCTGATCATACACTGTTAAATTCCGTTTCGTTAAGACGTTTTCGAACCCATAAGTTCTATTTTGGACCTGAAAAAGTTGTATCATGCACTTTCTGAGAAGGATCTATACGACTATTGTCGATGTGAATTTGTGACTTTGGGAGTGCTTTGCAGTGACATAACAAAAAATTAAGTCCTCCGTTTATTAAGGGACAAATGCATTCTTTATACGCTGGAGAAAGAAGAAATGCAATTTTTAAAACACTTTTGCAACACAACTTGGATCGATAATATGGACCATTCTCAGAATAAGTGCCACATATTTATACGCCAACAGCATCGAAAAACTGGCAGGTCATGCGTGATGCAGGATTTCCCACACATGCTCTAATTAAATCAAATTTTGGGTTGTACGAATATGTCAGAAGTTGAGACCAGATCATAATTATGCAAACTAGTATTCTGATTGATGATATACCCGTATTTTGCTTGATGATATACCCGCATTCGTCTTGATGATATATTTGAATTATGCCTGAAGATATACCCGTATTCTGCTTGATGAAATATCCGTATTCTGCTTGATGATATACCCATATTCTGAAGGATGATGATTTATGTATTCTGGAATATATACGAATTCTGCTATATGAGATACCCGTAGTCTTGACGATATATCGCTATTCTGCTTAATGATATACCCGTATTCTGTTTTATGATATACCCGTATTCTGCTTGATGATATTCCCGTATACTGCTTGATGATGTATCTGTATTCTGCTTGATGATATACCCGTATTCTGCTTGATGATATCCCCGTATACTGCTTGATGATGTATCTGTATTCTGCTTAATGATATACCCGTATTCTGCTTGATGATATGTCCGAATTCTGCTTGATGATATTCCCGTAAACTGAATTTGAATTGAATTGAATTTATTTAATTGTATTTATGGGTTTCCCCATTATCATACACATAGGATACAACAAATTGGCTCAATGGCAGGAAGAACACTGTTGCAGGCAGTACATTCAAGTCAGCGATTGCACGCGAAAGGAAGGAAAATTTCCCAACATCTTTTTTGTTTTTTTGAAGGAGAGAGGCCTTCTCTTGAAAGGGTGATCATGCCTGCCATAGAATGAGGGAGGGTGAATAAACTCAAGCAGTTCCCCCCACCCACAGTCGCGCAAAGCACTCGAAACAGGCACAAGAGCCGGTGACATTTTCTCCTGGCAGCCAATGTCGGCCAACCAAGCTGAGAAATCATTGCGGACACGCTGCTTTTCCTTCAATAGTCTCCAACAACAAAGCGAGCGGCACCGCGCTGGATGCCTTCCAACGACGCAGATTTGCAAACTAAATGGGGTCCCCAGAACGTCGATGCATACTCCAAAATAGGCCTAACTAAGACAAGATAGGCAATTCCACGTATTTTAGCGGGGCACTTCCTAAAGTTCCTTTTAATGAAATACAGAGCACTACTTTCTTTTTTGGATACAGCTGCAATTTGTCTTGACCATTCGAGTTTGCGATCAAAAATAATTCCCAGGTATGTTAAAAAGAGTTGCGGGGATAATGGTTGGTCACACAGAACATACACAGAAGGATTAACTTTAATCGAACTACAGCAAAACTGTATAAGTGAAAATTTGGTCGGATTCAGCTTAATGGAAGAGGTCTCGCACCAGTCTTCAATTGCTAACAAATCAGCTTGCAGTCTGTCAGAGTCCAAAGAGCTGGCAATTTCTGAGTAAATGAGACAGTCGTCGCAAACAACCTTATTTTGGACTTAACAGTGCCAGCTATGTCATTTATGAAGATCAAGAACAGTAAGGGTCCCAGAATACTTCCTTGGGGAACTCCAGATGTTACGGGTAGGTGATCAGAGAGGACTTCATCAACTTTAACAACCTGGGTTCGCCCAGTTAAATATCCCTGTAACCAGCGGAGGGACACACCATCAAGGCCCATGTAAGCTAACTTCCTCATGTGAATGGGGTGGCTCACCACGTCAAATGCTTTGGACAAATCTATCATAACAGCATCAACCCTTTTGCCACGGTCCAGGGCCATTGATAACTCTTGGCTGAAGGAGGCCAGTTGGGTTTCGCAAGAATAACCAGGACGGAAACCATGCTGGGCCCCGTTAAAGAAAAGGTTGGAGTCAACAAAGTTTCAAATATGAGCTGCTAAGAAAAATTCGAGCAATTTTGAGCATGTATCAAGGAGGCTAATGGTGCGATAATTCAGAGGGTCAGATTTATCACCCTTTTTAAAGATTGGTACGATCGTTGACCTCTTCCACGCAAGAGGAATATCACCAACCTTCAAGCTGAGACAGAAAATAACAAACAAAAATTTTGCAAAAACACAAGGAAGTAGTTTTAAGAGGTTAACACTAACTACGCTCGAGCCCTCGGAAATTTTTCTTTTCATTGTCTTTATGCGATCAATGGTCATAGCTTCACTAATTTGCGGCGTTATTCCACTGGTGAAAATGGGCCCTGGAGGAATTTGTGCAACCCCGTCAGCAACAAATACACCTTCAAAAGCGCGGTTGAGAACTTCTGCTTTGCCTAATGGATCTACAATCATTTGGCCATCAGTGTGCGATTTAAGAGCGGGAACAGATGTTGAAGCTCCCCGACGTGATTTTCTATAACGCCAAAAGTTTTTGGGAGCAGAAAATTATGCTGCAGAGAAAGGAGATACTGCTCCAAATCCCCGTTCTTGACTTCATTGTACGAATCAAGGGCAGATTTGTAGGCTGCCAAATGACGACTAGACACCTTACGTTTGGAGAATAAAGCACGCAGCCTCCTTTTGTGTGATATCATATCCTTAGTTCGCCAGGGATACTTTGTAGATTTTGATACCCTTACAGATTTGGTTGGCACAAACATATCCATTGCCTTCAGAGTCATTTTTGTGAAGAGATTCCACAATTTATTTATGTCGGGGGTTACTTTTGATACCACTTCGAAGAGACTAAATTGATGCTGCAGGTAAGCAGACATCCCCTTAAGATTAGCATTTTTGAATAGGAAGATTTTGCGACGACCAATAATGGTGGGAGGTTTCCTCAATGCCAAATCTATTAGAACAACACCATGGTCAGAAATTCCCTCCTCCACTGAGCATTTATCGATGAAATCCCTGGGACGGGCTAGGGTAACATCCAAAATGTGGTTACTGCGTGTAGCAGTGTGAGTGAATTGATCAAGGCCAAATTCTTCGGCAAGGGACAAGGCCTCAGTATTCAAGACCACTCCATAAGATGGATTTACAGCAATTGTGTTAGACTTCCAAAGCACATCAGGAAGATTCAAATCGCCAAGTACGAGCAACTCAACCCACTATTTTTTAACATTAAAATCAGTCAAACATTTAGATATGGCATCAAAAAAGTTTGAATCAGTGCCAGGCGGCCTGTAGAGAAAGAGGACAAAAAGGAAGTGACATGAGGTTTAGGAACACTCACTTTACATAAAATAAACTTAAAGGTTGGATCAGAGTAAACTAAGCTGCTTCAAAAATTCTTTTTGACACAGAGGAAAATGCCACCACCACGCTTTTCCAGACGATCCCGTCTGAAGTCCTCATAATACGATGGGAAAAGTTCATTATCATTTAATTCAGGGGAGAGCCAGGATTCTGTACCGACTATTAGGGTTGGCTTGTGTAATTCAATCAGGGACTCAAACTTTAAAACCTTATTTTTCAGGCTGCGAAGATTGCACATTAAAATTTTGCAATTCCCGTCAAATTTTCTATTGTTATTTCCAAGCGGGGAACGGCAGTCGGATTGTTTTGGTGGAAACTGCGGACGCAATGCAGCCAAACTGCCACTTGGCACTGAAGGGCAGGAGGGCATAATATCAGAAGGCAAGCAAGTTCCCCTGACCACTGGGTGATGGCGGTTATTGGGTGCAGAAAGTTAGGATCTCCCACTTTGGAACAACTTGCCGTGATTGCGTATGGTGAAATGAGAGCTGGTTGAATGGGTAAGGGAAAACGGGTAAGGGAGGGATCACTTAGACTAAATAAGGCAAGTTAAGCAACGGACGAATGAAATTAGGATCAGTGTAACCGAACCTGAGCAAATTATTTTAAAATAAGTCATTGAGCAGTGAAGACAACAACATCGTTCCCAACTTTGACAGACGAACTCCATCTCTGCTGAGGAAGTTTGGGCGCATGGTGCTGCTTGATGATATATCTGTATTCTGCTTAATGATACACCCGTATTCTGTTTGATGATACACACATATTCTGCTTGATGATTTTCAAGCACTGCAGCCACGCCGCCTCGTTTTAAGATCCATTGTCAAATTCGTTTGGTTTTGAGGACATGCGACTGAATCGTACATGTATTTGCCAGGAAATCATTTTTCTATCCTACACTCCCTCCGCTTTGACACTTTAGAAAGCAGACGAAGAAAAAAATGTGAAGAAAACCAAGTTTGCTATACGGGAGTTGTCATTCCAATGAGGAGGCGTTGTGCGGATTTGTATCATTTCTGAATTCCGATTTTTAGCATGCGAAAAGTTTTGCATGCTAAAAAAATAAGATAAGATGATGTAAAAAATGTAAAATGAAAAAATGAAAAACGTATAAAATGTTAAAAATGAATTTTTTAAATAATAATATATGATATAAAACAAAAAAAATGAAAAATATTAAAAAAATCAAAAAATAAAAAAAAATCAAATAATTAAAATGTTTTTTTTTAAATCTCAACAATGAAGTTGAACGTCAAACAATAAAATGAACTATAGGCAAAAAACAAAATAAAGACAAGAATTCTAGGGGGAGAGGTCTGGGCTGCTACCAAATTGAACTTGATAACATACACGTGATAACACTTTAGCAAGCGTGCCGAGGCAAGAAGGGCATTCCACTCGCGTACTGATGATATCAAAATCACCGTCACAAAACGTGCAGCTGAACTCACCTGCTTCACTCGTTCCTGGCAAACGGGTCCAACCCCTTCCGGACTTCGCAAGGTCTGTAGGAGAGAAGACCATAAAAAGTCCTATGCGACTAAAGTGCCGTCTTCTCATTTCCTACTTTCTCGGCAGACAGCCTTGTGGCCTCACTACTCTGTAGGGATGGATGCATATAGCTTTGTAAGTTTCACATTTGCACACGGAATGTGCCACGAAACAGTGCATGACAAATCATGCAGCAAATCATGGTTAAAATGACAAATCATGGTTAAAATACGTAGAGTGGAATTTAACCCGGAATAGATTTTACATTTAATAGTCAAAATATCCGCTCGCACAAAGGTTAGTAAGTTTTGATCAAAGCAAGTTGTCAGTCAACGTTTTGGAATGCGTAAATCAAGTAAAGTAACAATTGCAGATGAACCTGCGCCTGCGAAAATCTAAAATGACGTCCCTGAGGGACGACATTTTTGAGATTTTCGTCATTTTAGATTTTCGCATTTCGATTTTTAGATTTTCGCAGGGGTTTTTCGCGGTACCTTGGGATTTTATTGTGAGTGACCCAGTCGGAGCTCTGAAAGGTGAAGTCCCATAGTGTAAATAGAAATCGGGACAAAACCCCAGGGGAGATCCAAGGTGCAGAACCGAGGCAGCTGTTCTGGACGCAGAGGCCCTCGGGACTCTTAGAGTTTTTGGGTTCATTTTAGCTGCAAGACTGGTGTTCCTCAAAGGTCGATAGCACATGCTAGGGGACATTTTTCGGTGTTTACGGTTGCGTACCATTGCCCGCCCAGCGCCTTGATCTCTCTGCTAACGAACAAGCTTAATCTTGAAAAGCAAGGCCAGCGATCCAAGAATTCCAATTCCATCACACATTCACCTCGTTGATGCGTGCTCACCTCATCTTTTGTGTTGATGGAAATTCCCAAGCAGATGAACAATTGCCGAATCCCAGTGACGCCTGACCCCAAACCTCAATCATGAGAGCCCGAATAACCTAAATGCAGAAAACGTCGATGCCGAAAAAAGAGATACCCAGTTGATCGCATTTTCGTACAGAGCGCTGAGGTGGTCATTTCCGGTCGGAAGGGGGTGGCGAGGAACACCCTTACCAGCGGTTCGCTTGTCCCTCCTATGATTGAGCTCTGGGCTCTCCACAACAGCGATAATTGACCTCCACGAAGCGAAATTTGCACCCGAAATGAACTCCAAATGTCAAAATTCCTTCAGCTTCTGGTGGCTTTGCCCCCAGAACCCACCACGCGCTCTGCCCCTTGCACCCCCAATGAGGCTCACCCAGACACCGTTTACTGAAGGGTTCCACCTCCAGACTCCCAGCTGCGGGCTGTGCCCAGGTCCTTGAAATATGGGGATCGACCAAAAACCTAAAAAATCGTAAAATGACGCCCCTGGGCTCACAGCTGAACTGATTACAGGCATAAAATACCCACAGCAGCATTACCATTTCGTCAATTCGTGAGAACCGTTAAGATTTCCTACACCAATAGCTCGACCATTTTATTCCCGAAAATTTTTGCTGTCACTTTATTGCCCCACATGGGCCAATTAACATGTTAATTAACACTTGTGTTCCTATCTCCCAGAAAACCAAAACAGTAAAATACAGTAGCGCAAACAATGTGAATATTTACCCAATAATAACTTTATTTCATCTGTGGTCGATACTCCATCTGGAAGTTCTCGCAACAGTTCCCAGCTATAGGCTTCTGGAACGCCTTCAAGACTTGGATTTATCATTTTCACTTTGATGCATTTGTTCTTGTTAGACATCCCAACCTGATCGATAATATTCCCAAACGCATGCTGCTGCCCGATTTTCAGTGCCGCTGCCAGAGCTGGATTTGTGGTAGCTTCCATCGCTTTCTCAAAATCTCCTTCTGCGATCCAGCATTGAGATCCGTCTAACGCATCGGTGGCCGAATTCCAGACGGCAGCTTTACCTTGTTTAAGTCTCATGAAAGATAGGTTGTCAAAAAGTTCTGAGTAAATGTAAAGCTGGTCGCCAAGTCTTCTGCTGCTGTTGTGTGAGATTGGGATAAAACAGCGTCCTCCCAACATGCCATAAACAGTCGCTGGGAATAGGATCTGGATACACATTCTGGATGCAAAAGAAATAATGAGGCCTGTGAAAATATCCATTGTGGACCAGCTGACCGACTGGGATTTCTGAAAGGTTTTAAAGCGAAGGGTTATAGGTGAAAATGAAGAGTTAGACGAATAGGTGAAAATTGAAAATGCTTGCGAGAGCGACCACTTTGCAAAATTCAAATGACCGCAATTTCAAAAATTGTTTGAAATTAACAATGTACTTTGGGCAGTCAATATGTAGCCACCGTTTGTTTTCTGTTGGTGAATCATTCCTAATAATGTTTAAACCTTACTAAGGTTTTGTACTTTGATCTTTTAGCAAGATGTGCGTGAAATTTCAAGTGTGTGATTCGAACGTTTATGATATAGCTCAGCTGTTTGTTGCCCCTGTTTGATCAATTGGCTGCAAAACTATGGAAACTGGTAAATAGCTGCTCCTAGGGCGGACCTCGAAGGATGTCGTTGTCCTCGGAGCGCATTTTTCAAATTCGGGAAAAGCCAAAAGTCAAACGGGGCTAAATCAGGGGAATACGCTAATAATCTCGATCTCGTTCTCTTCCAAAAACCCTTGTGTAACATGGGCTGAATGTGGTGGCGCATTGTTCTATAGTGCAGAATGAATTTCGTTCCGTCATGGTTCGGGCGATGTTTGGCAATAGAAGGAAGGAGATGATTTTGAAGGAGAGCACAGCAGTACTTGGCCGGTGATTGTGTGACCTTTGGGGACAGGATGTGTCAAAATCAAACCACGCCTGTCCCAGAAAATGGCGTAAAGAACTTTATCGTGTGACGGCTCCACGCGTGCTTTCCTGGGTGGTGGTGAATCCGGGTGCTTCCATTTCTTCGATTTTTGTTTTGTTTCAACCTCCCACCGCCTCATCTTTCGTTGTTGTCCTTCCTTCATTGAAGGACCTCACTCATTGCCGAACCACACAGTCGGAGAGGGATGTATCCCCACAAACTTCCTTCAGTTGTCGGTGAATATCAGCCGCCTTTTCCCCATGTGCGAACAAGAATTTAATCACTGCACTTTGTTCTTCATGAGAAAATTCCATAGTTTGCAGCCATTTCATCAAACAGGGGTAACAAACAGCTGAGCTGTAAGATACCCGTTGGACACACACACTTTAAATTTCACATACATCTAGCTAAAAGATCAAAGTACAAAACCTGAGTAAGGTTTAAACATTATTAGGAATGATTCACCCACAGAAAACAAATGGTGGTTACTTATTGACTGCCCCACGTCACGTACTTACTTCTCATTCCACTTGAAGATTTGAGCGAAGAATGCTCCCAAGTGAGCTCAGAGTGAATTCAGAATTCTTGCAACAATGAACACTCGGTCGAAAACTTCATTCTCGGTTTAGAAATTAAAGTTTTCCTGTGCACTTAAATGGAAGAGTGTGAAGCATTCTCAGCTCATATCTTCAAGTGGAATGAGCTGTATTTTTCAATAAAATTGAGAGGAAATAGTAAAAAAAGTAGGGCCTATCACTAATTTACAGTTTAAATATGTCTCCCATATATCAATCATGCAAATCAAAAACTTACAGCGATTGCAAGTGAAATTGGGTCCGCTCCTGGGTATTTTTTCATGACCCCATTGCTTGGTTTTCATTCGCGCAATCAGCAACTGACATACTTTGATTCGGTGAATTTTGACCTCATTTCTCAGTTTTTCGCCTTCGAAATGGCTGAATATTCGTACTGTTCATTCAGGCCCACTAAAATATCCAAAACATGGTGAAAGTAATTTTGAACCTCATCTTGCACCCCAGCGCATAAGGAACTGTAGCTTGGTAAACACCATTTCTTCTGCCGAAAAAACTACGGGTGAAAATCAAAATTGCCAAATTGCTCTTCCTTGCCGTACAGATGTGTCACTTGGTGATCGTTTAAATCTCCCTGCCACCTTAGATGTGCCGACTGCTTGCAAAACTGCAGACTTTTCAGTTACGGATCACACCAACTCTGTTCTGCAAAAGTCTTGTCATCCGCCTCCATTTCGTTTTCATGCACCCGTATCAGTGAGTACCAAACTATCAACTGTGAACTCCACGTCTGCTAACATTGTCCATCGCCCCCAAAACCCGGTGTTGTCAGCTACTCTACCTTTTCCCGATAAAGCTCACTTTTGTTGTAATGGTGTGCCAGCAACTTCTCCAGCTACTGATCAACGGCAATCCAATAAAATTAACCAGGGACTGGCGAGGATGACAAGCGCGAAAACCACTCATTTTGACGGCATAAAATGTGCTGTCCTCAATTGTCAGTCAATCTTAGGTTTACAAAAGCGGGTAGATCTTTTGAATTTCATTTCTGTCTTTGATATCGGCATAATTGTTTTGACTGAGACCTGGTTGAGATCTGATGTGAATGATGCTGAAATTTTTCCAAACGGCTATCAAATCTTTAGGCACGACAGATTTGGAACCCGTCGTGGCGGCGGCGTTTTGGTTGCTGCTCGCGAAAACATTCATTGTGTACCCTCCCAGTCTTTCCTAAATGCAGATAGCCCTCTAGACATTATTTGGTGCAGAATAAAATTACAAAACAGCTCTGAAATATCCTTAGGCGGTGTATATTTGCCTCCTGGTCTACCGGCAAATGATCGAAGTCTAGACGATTTCTATGACTCCGTTGCAGCGCACGTATCCAGTGGTTTGAAAATAATCATTTGTGGTGATGTGAATTCCCCGACCATTTTTTCAATTGAGGACTCGAGAGTGAATACCTTACCTCTGAACAAGGACAAGTGTATTGAGCGTATTATGGACACATTCAGTTTCCAACAGTTAGTTAAACAGCCAACTAGGATCACTCCCACTTCTAGCTCACTCTTGGATGTCGTTTTGACCAACTTTGAGTGCCCCGATTTCAAGGTCACAGTTGTACCCGGAATAGCTGATCATGAAGCGGTTATTCTCTCAATGTCCCAGAAACAGCACAAAAATCCACGAAAGGTAGAAAAATTTATAATCAATTACTCCTCTGTCGATTGGACGAAACTGAACCGAATGTTGATGACAAATCCCATTTTCCTCCCCAATTGCGTGAGCACGAGATCCATTAATGACAACTGGCTGACCATCAAAAACACCCTCCTTTCTCTTAAGAATTCGATGCCTGTGAAGAGGATTAAATGCAATCCCAAATTTCCCTGGGTAAACTTTAAATTAAGCAAGCTACTTCATAGGAAAAGGCGGGCCCATTCGAAATTTAAACGCACTGGCTCTCATGTTGACAGCGCGAACTACACGAATCTCCGAGAACAGTGTTCCGATTTAAATTCAGCTCTTTTCCATTCTTTTATAAATGACACTCTTGAGGACAAGCATTGTCGCAAATTTTGGCAGTACCTCAAAGCATTGCGGGAATGCAAGGAGATCCCACCCTTAACTGGTTCGGACGGCAATCTTGCCACGAGTGCTGCCGAAATCGCCACAATCCTCAACGATTACTTTGTGAGTGTGTTCCACAAACCTTCGTCCAGTAATAGGCCTGTAACGATCCCACCAATTGCTGACGTCACTATGGATGAGCTTTTCCCACCACTAATAGAGCCTGCAGGTGTTGCAAAACTCATTTCAAGAATTAATCCCAAAAAAGCTATGGGGCCTGATGGTCTACCGGGTCGCTTAATCAAGGAACTTTCTCCAGCATTGAGTCGCATTTTGTCCGTGCACTTCTCTCAAATTTTACATGTGGGTGAGATTCCATGCGATTGGAAGAAAGCCATCGTCATACCAATAAAAAAGAAATACATGCCTGCCAACAGACCTGATAGTTATAGGCCAATCTCCCTCACGTGTATATGTTCTAAAATCTTTGAACAGATTCTTTCTACCTACATGCGTAACTTTCTTAGTGAGAGGAATATTCTGCACCCAAATCAATTCGGTTTCCGCCCAAAAATGTCGTGTGAAATCCAAGTTCTATTATTGGTTGACGAACTTGCCACGAGTATGAACAGCGGTTCCTCAACACATGCCATATTCATCGACCTAAGAAAGGCTTTTGATCTTGTTCCCCACGATAAACTTCTGTTAAAATTGAAAAATCTTAAATTTCCTGTTTTTATTCTGAAATTGTTGGATAATTTTCTTGAAAATCGGTCTCAAAAGGTTTCTGTCCAAAATATTACCTCTGCTGAATCTAACGTCCAATCTGGTGTCCCCCAAGGAAGTGTGTTAGGTCCACTGCTGTTTCTGATTTACATCAATGATATTTCAAATGATCTTTCCTCCTCCTCCATCAGAATGTTCGCGGACGACATTGTTCTCTACAGAGTCGTGAACTCTCCAGATCACTCCCACCATCTTCAGTCAGATCTCAACCAGATTTGCGATTGGTGTGACGTCTGGGGTATGAAAATCAACACGGCTAAGACCAAGGCCATGATATTTTCTAGACGAAGTAAAAAGCCCAGCATGCAAGTTGTCCGCTATGAAAAAAATAGCCAACCCATTGAAACCGTTGTTCGATTCAAATATTTGGGGGTTGTGATAAATCAAAATTTGACTTGGAGAGACCATATAAATTCAATTTGCAGTAAAGCCAGAAGCACATTGGGTTTTGTTAGCAGAAACATGAGGTATTCCTCCCAGAGGGCCAAATTAAAGGCTTATTTATCACTTGTCTTGCCCATAATAGAGTATGCATCGGCCGTATGGGATCCTGTGTGTCAGGGTGAAATCGCCCAGATAGAAATGGTTCAGAGGAGAGCAGCTAGGATTATAAAAGGATCATTTTCAAGAACTGTCAGTGCCACTAGACTGCTCCAAGATCTTGGTTTGGGCTCTCTGGCTAGCAGGCGAAAGGAGCATAGGCTAAAGCTTTTCAAAGATATAGTTACACATTCCATGAATTTCTGTTTACCTTCTGCTTATTCTATTAAGCCTATTCAACGTCGGACTGATAACGGCCTTTCTTACAACTCCCCATTTTGCAAGACTAACATTCTGTTCAATTCGTACTTTCCCAGAACCATCCGTGACTGGAATAGCCTGCCTAATGCCTCACCAATAATCTCCAGTACTCTCACATCCCGGGACGTCACACCACTTGCCCATTTTTAATTCCGTGACTATTGCTTCCTGTCCCAACTTGTCCTAATTGTGCTTGCCTGTTTTGTTTGTTTGTTTTATGTAACTGAATCGGAGTGATAGCTCTACGTTCTGTCACCATGCAACATTTGTGACAGTATTAAATGTAAAAAAAATAATATAGACATCCTCAGACCACCAAAATATTTTACAGATCACGGAAAGGTCTCTCAAACTACCTGTCACTTCCTATAGGTACACTGCAAGCCCTTTTGGATAAAAGTAAGGGTTTTCCATGGATATTTGCTTGTCATTGAAAAGGCATGGATTTACCGAGAATATTTTGGTTGCATGGAATTCTCATGGCAAAGTCATGGAAAGAGTATGAGTTTCAAAATCCATGGATAATTCATTGATTCCCCATGAGTCTCGACCACCACGGAAATCCCTTGGTCAAACCATGGATTTAGGACCAAATCTATCAATAGGTAGGTACTTCGTATGACTGGCCTAACGAATTCGGAAGATGCTGGATGAGTGGGGGTCTTTTGCTTTTTTGTGAATTTGAAAACGTGCTTTTCATCACATCCGTCGATTATTTTTTCCATATCCCTTTTCTGTTTTCTTTTTTCTCGAATTTCCAGTTTAACACACGAAGATTTCCCACAAGTAAACTTATTCCCTTATGTGGTTCTTCAGAATGCTTTCTCCTGTGTAGCGATATGACAACTCAATTACATATTCTTGCAATGCATGTACTTGAATGTGTGCCTTATTTTCGAATATCGATTTCTTGCATCATCGGTGCCGAATTGAAAGAAGCTTGCAAGTCTGCAGCCCTGTTTCACACACCAGAATCATTTTTTGGGTTTCAGGGATCCTGTTTCATGGTCTAGCGCACTTTGCAAACTGCCGCCAAGCATCGGGCCATGAACTGCCACCGAAAATCTTGGACGGACCAATAAGGTGGCTATAATAGTCAACTTTGGCATGCTTTTTCAAGCCACATTGTTGGCTTTTTAAAATTATAAAGCCGGACTTCATCGGAAAGGCATGAAAAAACCATGGATAAGCCATGGATTTTCCACAGAAAAGTAATGTACTTTCCGTGACTTCCATGGCCACAAAACTCTGATTTTTTTATGAATTTTCCATGGTTTTTTTGCCATGTAAAAAAAACCTTGCCTGTTTCAGTAAGGGAAGGAGTTGGAAACGAGAAGCGGTTGGAGTAGTTTAGGGATGCTGACGTCACATTTACAAATTCTCTCTGGCTATAAAGTCAGAGAGAAAGCAGCGTTGGACAGCCTTACGTAGACAAAATATCAGCAATCTAATTTGCCAGCAGCAGGTATACCGCTTGCACCGGTTCTCATCGGGGTGACACATCGGTGTGAGAGTCTACCGCCGCAACATTTCGGAATCCCTGCCACAAACATCACCTGCCCGAATATCGATTCACCCGCATAGATATTATTGGGTTAGGTTAGGTTAGGTTAGCCCTAAAATCGTTGCCCAACTCCTCTCTGCGAAGCATGACACCCTTCGGGAAATTCTGCGTGTTGGCAATGCCGTAAAACTGATCCGAGTCTCTTCTCTTGAGTGCAGTGCGGAGTCGGGTTCCGATTATGGGGCATTGGTCTCCTATTGCGAGCCCAACTTGTGCGAAAAGGTTCGATCCGAGCCACCGGCCGTATTGCTGTCAGCTAATAATTGCAAATGGCGAAAATGATGATAATTTTTGGAAATTGGCAGGATGGAATAAGACTGAATTCCAACTATTTAAAGGACAATTTGCATAAAACCTGGCGTGTCTCACGAATGAAACGTACCATGCTCCACTGGACGGCGATTCCTGCCCTCCGAAAGAGATATCCAAAACTGACGATGCCACACCAGCGGAAACGAGGCCAAAAAGGCCAAATCACTCGCCGTTTGCCGCAGAACTAAGAAGATGAACAAAATCTACAGACGGATAATGCTATCTGCAGGAAGCCAGACTTTATCGAGTTTGATTTGCCGCAGTGCAATCAATTAGGGATTTCCTCACGTGGCCGGATAGTGAAGAGTCTCCGACCTGGACTATAAATGGCGCCTGTTGACTTCAATAGATCAATCCACTGGCACGAGAAGGCAACCAAATGGAATCACAGACAAGCACCTACTGAGGTAATTAAGGCAAGTTGTTTGCAAAATCTCGATAGCTGGGTAGTTACGTTTGCATTAGACTTATGTATCGTACAAGCTGTCTGAATTTCGTACTCATAATTACCCAGTGAAAACCAGTTTACAACACTGAACCTAATGAAAGGCTAATCTGCTACAACAATTTCGCTGTTAGGTCTGGTATGGCTTAATCGTCTGTACATGCCTGCAAAGCGCCATGATCGCTTAACAAGAAAATTAGGCAACTTTGTGAAGGCACTTTGAGAAAATTAGCTTCGGAATTGCTGACAATGCAGTGAAATTGTACAGTGAAATGAGGGG
>JASGXE010005082.1:0-24126 GCA_030068105.1 Sinentomon sp. SZTP_YWyxl | reverse complement strand
TCAGCTGTTTATGTTGACCGATTCGAGATGACTGCAATTGGCCGCCCTCGCTTCTGACGTTTTCGATAAACTCACGCCTCATCCAAGTACTGCAAGAGCGGTTACTGTCTGCTGCGCCAGCCCCAATGCTTTCGAACACCCGACAGTCAATTTTTCCAATGCTGTACATATTCCCGCTAATAGTCAACACTGAGCTTTGGAGTTGTGCTCCTGAATTGAAATTGGTTTGTTGAACACAATGTGACACGAGTGGACGACCTGAATTTACTGTTGTGGTCGAGACTGGACATTGGTATGGCAGGGACACATGAATTATTGCATCTCTAATTATTCCTGAGGGGACACATTGCATTTGTTCAGTTTCGTTTCTCTCTCGTGCTTCTCTAGGGTGATCACCTGGCTCTTGCTGATCACCACTTCCGTTGCCACCCGGAGGAGGACCAATTTCTTTGTTAACATTGTTTGTTTCACTGGTGTGAATTTCTTTGTGTTGTTTAACTTGAAGCTGTTCCGAGAGTGCATCCAATTTTCTCATAATGATGTCTTGAAATCTGTCATTTCTTTCTAAACTCCTTTCAATTTGACGGATACGCCTCTCGGTTTCACTGCTATTTGAATCCGCTCTGTCGCGCGTTCGTGGTATTGTTGGCAAAGTGTCCATGACAAATTCCTGAAATTGGCGAGATTCGTATAATGCCAGTTCCAACTGTTTAATTCGTTCTTGCAAATTTTCTCTATCCTCACGATTTTCACCAACAATGTTTTCCACGCTTGGTTGCGCTGATATTTCGAGATCCTTCTCCCAGACTTCATAACTGGCCTTCACTCTCCGATAGGCGTTCTCAGTTCAGGTACAGGTTGTCAGCTCTAAGTAAGATTTTTACTCAAAATGGTGGCTGGTCATGTCTATCTGAAAACCTTGCTCTTCGCGATTACTTTGGTCGCCATGACCATACTTCCAAGATCCGCGTTTATCAACCTTCTAAGAACATTTTTAAGTATTCTTTCATTCCCAGAACCATTGTAGACCGGAATCGTCTATCCCAGAATTCGGTGGATTCCTTTCTGACTCGACCCTTTTCCTGTAGTTCCTCATCTGTTATTTTCTCTGGCATTCGTAGTGAAAACTACTCTTCTCTCCTTGGGGCCCAAATAAGACCTGGGATTAGATTCGATCCGGTGCATTACGAGGGGTTGATAAAGATGAGGTCAGGGAACGGGTCAGTGACTCATGCCCAGACCTAAGCCGGGAACCTGCCCGGAGTCGGCGGCCCATGCTGGTGGCCCCCCTCTGCGTGGTCAGTGCAAACCTTTTTCACGCAGCTGGGATGAGGGAGTGTGCGTACTGCTGGCGAACGCCGCTGGTGCTTCCGTGACTCCCTGCGCTAGTTAACCGGCAGTTGTCGGACAGCGCTATCGCCGCGCGACTGATGCAAGGCGAACCCATTCCCCCGATGTAGTGCTCCGGAAAGACTACCTAGGAACCTATGTGGGTCTAACTGTGTTATCTTCTACATCTTTTTCTTCTGTCTTATCTCATGTTGTTGGCTTTATTTCTTCATTTCGTCATTTCCCTACCTTCTTCCTTTTCTTTCACCTACCTATGTCTCACTTTTATTCGCTTTTTTGCATATTTTCATTTGAGATTGCGAATGGGTATGTTGTGGTGTACGTGTGTGCTGGTTCATGTTGCATGCTTATTGATGCTGATGGTGGGGAGGCCTTGTTTGGGTCGCGTGTGTTTGACTGTTGTGTGCCTGTATTGAATGCTATATGACTAGGCCCCGTCCACATTCCGATGATATGTTTTCCACACTCATATATCTACCCTCCTCACCCCTCCTTCCTTTACCCTTTCCAATCCTTTCGAATATTGCAGCCGATGGTCGCGTGTCCTTCCCTCCCTTCCCCTTCCCTCCCTTCCCCTTCCCAGGTATATGATGACATTTGCTGTCATGTGTGAGAACTTGATGTTCTCCATTGACGATTGCCTTGTGGCATAATAACCTGCTGAAAGCAGCGTCTGATACCTATAACCTATATAACCTATAAACAGGGCTGCAAAAAGAGGAGCAACCTTGCAACCAGGTTGCAGGGACGGCAGGCAGCACTTGGGACGGCAAGGCAGACCGTGGGACGGCAGCAAGAATTTTTAACGACTTTTGGGACAAGATTCGTTTGGAAATAATAAGGTAAACAACATTGAAACCAAAGTTGGGGCCCTGCAACTGCCAGTTTTGAAGTTTCATACACATATCAGCAAGTTCCAAGAACAAAATCCGCAGCCTTCCGCACCTGGCGATCGGGGCAACGGACAAAGATGCGAACCCCTGGTCATTTTTTTTTGAAATTTTTGCCTCACTGGAATTTTTTTTGAAGAGATTGTGCAAGATGTTTGCTGAAAAGTGTTCACTGGCGAGCAAAAAATGCAAATCCGTTGCATGTCCGTTTGGTTTCGAGTGCGGCACATCTCAAAATGTCGACTTTGCAATCTCAAAATTTCGAATTTGAAACTCGAAATTTCGACTTTGAAACTCAAAATTTCGACTTTGAGAACTCGAAATTTCGACTTTGAAAACTTGAAATTTCGACTTTGAAACTTGAAATTTCGACTTTGAAACTCGAAATTTCGACTTTGAAACTCGAAATTTCGACTTTGAGAACTCGAAATTCAACATTGAAGACTCAAAATTTCGACATTGAAACTCAAAATTTCGGATTCGAAAACTCGAAATTTCGACCTTGAAACTCGAATTTCGGCTTCGAAATCTCGAAATTTCGAATTTGCAAATTGCAAGTCGAAATTTCGACTTTGCTTGTTTTTGAAAATCGAAATTTCGACTTTGAAACTCGAAATTTCGAGTTTGAAAACTCCAAATTTCGACTTCAAACCCGAATTTTCGACTTTGAAAACTCGCAATTTCGACTTTGAAAACTCACAATTTCGACTTTGAAACTCGAAATTTCAACTTTGAAACTCGAAATGTGGACTTCGCAAATTCAAAATTCAAAATTTCGAATTTGAAATCAAAATGAACTTTGAATTCGGCTTCGAAAACTCGGAATTTTTCGACACTGAAATCGAATTTTTTTTTCAGGGGGCCTGAATTTAATGTGAATGTTTTGTCCCATGATATTTGTTTTTTTTTCAGTCATTTCTTATTCATTCGTTTGAAATTACATCAACATTGAAAAGTGAATGATAAAGTGGTTCAATAAACCAACCTCGCAACAATTGAATCAGTCCTCTTCATCAACATCCGAAATTTCTACACTGCAATCGAAATTTCGGCTTCGAAATTTCAACTTCACAATTTGCAACTCGAAAGAGAAAAATTACGTTTCATGATTTTTCTGAAAACCAAATGTATGTCATGTCACAACCCAACCTGTCACAACCCAACCATGTCATGTCATGTCATTCCACATTCCGATGATATCTTCGCAGTCCTTTCCCCTCCTTTTCCCTTTAGGCCTGCCCCTCCTTTCGATAATGCAGCCGACGGTCGCGTTCCCTTCCCATCCCTTCCCCTCCCTTCCCTGGTAAATGACGAACCTCTGCTGTTCACAATTGATGATTGCCTTTATGGCATGAAAACCTGTAGAACAGAGTAAATCTGATACCGACCGACGAACCTCTGTCACCAATGTGGGGTCCACTTAGCCGCCACATGGGACCCATATGGGCACATCCAGCTCGGGTGGGACTAACCACATGGGGGCCCTCATGACTTATAGGTATAGGTAGGTATAGGTATCAGACGCTGCTTTCAGCAGGTTATTATGCCACGAGGCAATCGTCAATGGAGAACAGCAAGTTCTCACATATGACAGCAAATGTCATCATATACCTGGGAAGGGGAAGGGAGGGAAGGGAAGGACACGCGACCGTCGGCTGCAATATTCGTAAGGATAGGAAAGGGTAAAGGAAGGAGGGGTGAGGAGGGTAGATATAGGAGGGTGGAAAACATATCATCGGAATGTAGACGGGGCCTAGTCATATCCCTACTAGACAATTAACCAATATTTACGTAAATTAAGCCTCTCGTTAGTTCGTTGATTTTTGGTTATTTTTTCTCCTTATAATAACGTAATAGTGTCTCGTTGAATACTCGTAATAGCCATGGTTCGTTCCATAAGGATTACCAACTGGAGTTGGTAATTATTACGTATTTTGTTACGTAAGATTACGTTAGAAACTGGTTTTACAAGAATTGCTATTCGAAAAAGAAGACCTGCATTCTCCCTGGGCTCTTTTCTGGCGTCTTGCGGGAACCCAGCTTGTTCAAGCAGCATATCGCTATCCCAATCGCTCCTTGACTGCATGTATCACTTATCTCATCTGTGACTGCTGAACTGGACATCAGGATATCACATTTGGATTGGTTTTGGTCTTGCATTTGAGCTTGCAGAAATTGCAAAAAGAGTTTGTATCGATTTCCAAAAAGTTTCATTCCTGTGACGCCACACTTGCCTCCCGCTATGCACACATTTTTCTCCAAATGTGCGTCTTGTGCAATTCCCTATCGATTCACCAAAAATGGAAAGTGAAATGCATGATGTACAAAATATATACCCGATTTCCTAAAAACCGACAAGCTTTCGAGAACACTGCCATCTCTCGGAAGTGCGAGAAACTATTGGAGATATGTCAGGCACAACGTAATTACAACGTAATAAAACGTCTTCACTTTTTCGTTCAAAATTCGTTTTCAAAAGACGTTTCCACAACGTAGCTTTGAAAACGTTTAGATATTACGGATAAAAAACGTTTTTTTACGTTTATTGGATCATTGCAGGAATTTTTACGTCAATGTTCTACTAGGGATAGCATTCAATACCGGCACACAACAGTCATACACACGCGACCCAAACAAGACTTCCCCTACCATCAGCATCAAGCATGCAGCATTAACCAGCACACATGCACACCACAACATACCCATTCGCAATCTCAAATGAAAATATGCAAAAAAGCAAATAAAAGTTAGACATAGGTAGGTGAGAGAAAAGGAAGAAGGTAGGGAAATGACGAAATGAAGAAACAAAGCCAACAACAAGAGATTAGATAGAAGAGAAGTAGAAGATAAAACAGTTAGACCCACATAGGTTCCTGGGTAGTCTTTCCGGAGCACTACATCGGGGGAATGGGTTCGCCTTGCGTCAGTCGCGCGGCGATAGCGCTGTCCGACAACTGCCGGTTAACTAGCGCAGGGAGTCACGGAAGCACCAGCGGTGTTCGCTGGTGCTTCCGTGCCCCATATGGTGCGTTTGGTTGCTTTTGGCTGTGTGCCCAGGAATGTGTGGCTGCATTTTTGGGTGTGTGCCATGAGATGTTTGGCCATTTTTGATGGGTGTTTGGACAATTTTCGATTTTGCCGGGATGCTTAGCTGTTTTTGCATGTTTTTGTGTGTCCTCGAGGGGTGTTGGCTGTTTTTGGGTGCTGCGGGTACGTGCTCGGGATACCGATATTTGGCTGTTTTTGTGTTTTTTTTTGTGTGTGCCGGGTGATGTTTGGCTATTTTGGGTGCGTACCAGCGGGGATATTTGGCTGTTTTTGGGGTGCATGCCCGCGGGGATGTTTTGCTGTTTGTGGGTGTTTCGCTGTTTTTGGGTGCGTGCCCTGAGCTGTTTGGCTGTTTTTTGGTGTGTGCCCGGGTGTTTGGCTGTTTTATGACCCCGTGGATGCGTTTGGCTGTTTTTGGATGTGTTGCCGGAGATGTTGTTTGTTTACGGGTGTGTGCCCAGGGATGTTTGGTTGTTTTGGGGTGCTTTCGTGTGTGTGTACTCGGTATTGTTTGGCTGTTTGGGTGTTCGCCCGGGATGCTGGGCTGTTTTTGCGTGGTTTGGCTGTTTCTGGGTGTGTGAACGGGGAGCCAATTTGGCAAACGCACTGAAATTTGTGAACCTCGTCCTTCGTCACATATATGCATAACTCCTGCGCATTTTATGCGTCAAATAATTGGAATTTTCATCTGAAGACTGAACCGCAACAACAAGAAATTTGTTTGAAGGCAATTTCCAGGTGCGATTTTCGGCAGCTGACCGATTGGCCGAGTGGATGAGACGTTCGCTCGTGAAGAAAATTTTTTTTTCTTTGCAATTATTGATTGTTGACTGACCATCAGAGGCATTAGTCCGATTTATTAAACGAAGCCCATCTTTTAGGCAGCGGATTATTTTCTTTTCAAATGCAATTTTGTTTTCAAAAGGAAAAGAATCCGCGGCCTAAAACATATACAGGGTTTCCCAAAAGTCACTTGACAACCCCTGTTATTTGCTAGATTTCAATCTTCTCTTGTGGGGCTATTTCTACAATTTTCAGGTTCAGATTGGACAGGCTGCCTGCTGCAGGTGCTATCCATTTGAATTGGAGCAAACTCCACTCCAAGCTTCCAGAGTTGCTTCAAAACTGCAATGCACTTTTCTGGGGTTGTCAAGTGACTTTTGGGAAACCCTGTATATGGGCTTCGTTTAAAAGATCGGCCCATTGGGCGAACACTGAGGCAGTGTTTGTGACGAGTTAGGTCAGGTTCAGTTAGCTTTAGTTACGTAAGTGCGTGATTGGTCAGAAAATTGCGTATGACGTCGGACTGTCGGTTGGGAAATCCGGAGTGTTTGACAAATTCGCGACCGGGGATGATGTTTGACTTTTTTGTTTGCCCGGTTATTATCCGTTTTTGGTTGACTTTGGGCATAACTGGTGTTATATTTCTTGCGCAAATCATGCGCCTGGCGCATGCGCTTTTCCTGTGCCATTCGGCGCAAAGATTCGCATGGGCTTTTTGTGGATATTTCTCGCGTAAATCCTGCGCCTGGCACATGCGTTTTTCCTGTGCCATATGGCGCAAAGATTCGTATGGGATTTTCGTGGGTATTTCTTGCGTAAATCGTGCGCCTGGCGCATGCGCTTTTCCTGTCCCATTTGGCGCAAAGATTCGCATGGGCTTTTCTTGCGCCAAATGATGCGCCAGGTCGGCCATTAGGCCCGGACGTTTTTAAACCGCAGAGTGCACTTGGCGCCGGTATGGCTCTTGTTTGGCAGGCGCTTGGCGCCGGCCTTTATTCTTGAAAAAACGGCGCATGAAATGCTGCCTGGGTCTGTTCACAAAATTGCCAAATGGTGTTCAAATTCAACGAATTTGGTATTTTTGGAAACCAGAAGGCTTCCTCATCGAGACTTCAGCAGTTTTGTTTCTCAAATGACAGGTGTGTTTTACCCCACGAAAGTTTGGGATCATTACCCAAGTGGCACACTCATATGGGGCCCACATGGGGTATTTAGCTGGGGCCCACGTGGATATCCCCGCATGGGGCCCACTGCCCATGACCCCATATGGGAAATCCCATGAGGGCCCCATGTGGGTAGTCCCGCCCGGGCTGGATGTGCCCATATGGGTCCCATGTGGGGTCCAAGTGGGCCCCACATGGGAAACAGACAGATTTTCAGAAAAAATCTGGGAACGCAATTTTGTTGTTTTGGCTGTTCCCGATCTCAATGATTTCGTCCTGTCTGCGGCATTGAACTACGTCCAAAGGTGATGATTGGTTCCGATGACATTCGACTGAAATTCAGACGATGTTCCGACATTCCATGTGCTTCAGTTCTTCTCCATTTCCAATTGTGAACGACTTCAATTTGACACGTCTGGTTTTCAAAAATTTCCATCTATCGGGTGGTGCATGTCAGATACGAACAAACAAGGGTCTCTGGACTTGGAATTGAAACGAATGCGTATTCAAGTGGATGGGAGTTATTTTGGTTCCTTGTTGTGATTTGGAACCACATTTTCATTTGAATATTTCTCGGCATTCAAGCGTGTTTCTTCAAAAATAATGCTGTTTGATTTTTTGTCACCATCTGTCGCAAAAACAATGAACTGCTTGGATGGTCCCCATGCGGGAGTTTCACATGGGGCCAATGTGGGTGATCTGTGTGGGCCCCATATGGGTGACCACACTCAATGTCCCAAGCCCAAGTGGGCCCCATGCGGGCAACGCTGCATGGGGCCCATGTGAATATTTTGCATGGGGCCCATATTGAAAAACCAGCCGGAAAATGCCCTCACTACTTTCCCATATGGGCCCCACATGGCATGTAGAGGTGGTAAAATCACCCCACAAAACGCCGAGCATCACCATATAGGCCCCATGTGGGTACCGTCTCGGGCCCATGCGAGTGTGCCGCTTGGGTATACATGTGTGGAAGTGCTAATTTTTCAGCTTTGCACCATTGCAAGCCCCATCAAAAACCATCGCTTTCTTCAGGAGAAATTTGACTTTCTGTGCAAAGAAAGCAGATGGGGGACTTTTCCATGGGGATAGGGACTCCATCCACTTCTTTGTTTCTGTGGGCATCGCACCGCGGTCCGCCATTCACTTGCATGTCTTTCGCGTTGCACTCCGCCTTGATGCGCCGCAATCCAGCAGCACACATTTTGGTCTCATTTCTGCTCCCATTTGACTCCATGTTGAATGGAGCGCAGTTCTTTCACTTCTTGTTTTTCACACCTTGGTTTTGTTTTTGAGTTGAGAAGAGGCCGCAGAAGAAATCCCGCGAATTTCTTGAGAGGTGTGGCCTCTTCCCCACTCAAGTTGGCACAAAACAATGCTGCCATGCGACGCTTTTTTCACTGGTGGACAAAATTGTGAAATCATGTTCAAATTCTGTGATTTTGGTGTTTTTGTGAAGTGGAAGGCTGCTTCTTCTTCAACTCTTCCGCCTATCGAAACCCATTGCCACGGAAAAAATTGCGTCGGCCATCGGCCAAATTGCATCTCGTTGACTTGCACACTTTTGAGTCTCAAATTTTTCAGATTGAAAAAAAAAACAGAATTTTGCCAGTGAAAAGTTTGGGACTGTTTCACGAACACACGTGAAAATCGCCCATTTTCAGCTTTCCAACACAAAATGTCTCATCGAAATCCTTTTTTCGGTTCAAGAGAAAGTTCACTTTCCGTGACCCGCCGTTCGCTCACATTGTCTTCTCTTTCTTTCGGCCTTCCATTTTTTGCTGACGTTTCCGTGCGATGGCTTCAACTGGGTGCAGGAGGCATTGGTCGGAGTTGGCGTGCGAAGTCACAATGCGAATGCATTCTTGGCGAAATTTGTTCTTTCCGGGACGGCAAGGCCGCCCTGGGACGGCAAGGCCGCCCTGGGACGGCAAACGAATGCGCAATTGCGCAGGTTGCTGGGACGGCAAATCTTTTTTTGCAGCCCTGCCAATGAATTGACTGGAATTCCCAACAGCCAATCAGAGGCGCGCCTGCGGAAGTGGATTGGAAAAAAAATGTGCCTCATCCTGGTCCGCGGAAGTGGATTGGAAAAAAAATTGTGCGGCGACTGCCGCCAGCGACGCGGCCATGTGGCGCATTCCTCTCATTGACTCATGCATTGCCAATGCATGGACTCCATGCATTGGCAATGCATGAGTGACCAATGCAACATTGGTCATTCGACTGAAATTCAATTCGAAGGACGAAACATGCATTTTCGGCGAACGCGATTTGTTTTCAAAAAAAGGCCCACTTGAAGGGGGTTTTCCGGGATTTCGCGCGCATTTTTTCGGATTCAGATTCGATTTTTTTCGGATCCAACCGCAGCGGTCCGAATCCATTTTGCCCGAAAATCCGAATCCGTGACAATTTTCGAATCCGAATCCAAAAAATACTCGAATCTCATTTTCTCGAATCCGAATCCGTTTTCGGATTCGAGCTTTTTTTTTTTTTTTTTTTGAAAATTGAAAATATGTGGAGACATTTATTGTCAAAAAAGAAACAAATTTTAACAAGATCCCAGAACAAGGAAAAACAAAAATCAGTCACGAAAACCCAACCCAACATGGCTGTGAACAGAAAAGGCAGTTGAATGTACAGTGGGAGGCCTATTAATGTTCCCACATACATGGTTTTTCCATTGAACTGTTGCCTCCGTTGTCCATGCAGAAATAAAAGTGCAACATTGCAACAAAGGTTAAAAGTGAGAACTTTTATTTCCGCTGCGAAGTAAAGTTTTCAGAAATTGAAGAACCCTCTTTTATAACCCGAGGTCAAAATCTGACTCCTACATGGAGCTTTTTTGCAATCCGGGGCTTGATTTCTACCTCCTGCAACGAGTGACGCGAAATAAAAAACGTCTCGGAGGCCACAATACAATGATAAGAATAAATCAGTGCATCAATTACCTATGTCACCACTGTACTTTCTAGACCAATCCATGATGGGAACCATGATGCGGAAACCATGCTGGGCGGATGATTTACAGCTACCCTTTGCACCACTACACAAAATAGATGACTAAACGGAATGAAATTCAAATGAAGCCGTTTCACGTTTTCCGTAGCCTCGTCCTTTTCGGCTCATTGAAATATTGTTCGTAGAGCCCCTCAGAGCTGGCACCGCCAGCACCAACCCCACCTCCATCCACATCCCCACCACCACGGGACGACTCCCCCCGACCATTGTTCCGATAACGGTTCCGGGGGATAGCTCCGCTTGCACCGATGTTCAAGTTCAAGTTGAGGATAGAGGTCACCCATGAAGATGTTATGGTGGTGAGAGGGTGGTCCCACAATGGTGAACCCCGTGATGTCGGGCCACCCACGTGGTTCTGACCCACCAGTCCGAGGAGGCTAATGTTGGCATATTTTCTCGAGAAAACGTAGAGGAAGCCACCCAGCAGGAGTATTATGATCAGGAAACGATATCCGGATATCAGGATTTCGACCCTCTCCGGTTGACGGTCGAGCTTGAATCCGATTCCGGATTTGTGCACCGCTGCTTCTTCACATCTTCAGCTCAACAATGATTTCACAGATTCAAATTTGCGCGGAACCATGCAGTCCGAAAAAGAGATGAAAAATTTGCTTCATTGAAACTTTCTCCATGCAGCAAAAGAAATGCCATTCTGGAATTGAACGCGTTCAAGGAACTTAATTAGGCCCTATTTTGCGAAAATAATTAACTTTAAACACGTTCAAGGCGGTTTTGAACATGATCGCCTTGAACGTGTTCAAGAAACGTGTTTACACCCACATGGCTATTGGCTGAACGCGTTCAGTTAATTATGTTCAGGAACGTGATTAAGCGCAAAGCTGTTTACACAGAGCCTTGTTAATGACGTTCAAGAACTTAAACACGTTCAAGTTTTTGATGTAAATTGGGTATAAATTAGGTATTAGGTCATCATATGCCCTTCCTTCTTCAGGTACAACCTTAACATCCTCATTGTCTTGCAAATACCTTGGTGTGACACTTTCATCTGATCTGTCCTCGAAATTACACATTACCACGATTGCGCAGCAATTTTGTCCAATGTCTTTTCAAATCTTGCTCATCTTCGACAAAGGAAACACTCTATATTTCACTCGTCCGTCCACTTCTTGAATATGCCTGCATTATCTGGGATCCGTTCCAAATCTCCCTCATTGATGAGCTTGAAAAAGTTCAACGTAGGGCAGCTCGTTTCATAAAGAATGATTTTTCTCGTCATTCAAGTGTAACTTCGATGCTTTCTTCTATGAATTATTGGCCTTCTCTCTCCGATCGGCGTTCCCAGTTCAGATTGTCGGCTCTAGGTAAGATTTTTACTCATAATGATGGCTGGTCCTGTCTGTCTGAAACCCTTGCTGTTCCCGATTACTTTGGTCGCCACGACCATCCTTCCAAGATCCGTGTGTATCAGCCATCCAAGAACATTTTTAAGTATTCATTCATTCCCAGAACAATTGTAGACTGGAATCGCCTTTCCCAAAACACAGTGGATTCATATCTGACTCAACCTATTTCTTGAATTTACGGATCCTGATTATTTTCTCCAGCATTCTTGATGTGCCTACCTACCGAACATGCGTTTTCATGATTTTCAAAGTGCTCTTGTGCCAGGCAGGTGGTACCTGCCTGTGCCGATCAGATCCAATCTGGTGTATTGCACGGGGTTGATAAAGATGAGGTCTGGGAACGGGTCTAGGACCCACGCCCAGACCTAAGCCCGAGCCGGGAACCTGCCCGGGGTCGGCGGCCCATGATGGCGGCCCCCCACTGCGTGGTCAGTGCAAAACCTTTTTCACGCAGCTGGGAAGAGTGAGTGTGCGTACTGCTGGCGAACTCCGCTGGTGCTTCCGTGACTCCCTGCGCTAGCTAACCGAGCATATGCCGGACAGCGCTCTCTCCGCGTGACTGACACAAAGCGAACCATTCTCCCGTTGTAGTACACCGGAGGGGGGAAGTGAGGCATAGGTGGGAACTTTCCTACCTTCCTTCTTCATCACGATATATCGCGAACCTTTCCCCCGTTGAAGTCACCGGAGGGGGTAGGCAACATAGCAGCCACTGTCACTACCTACCTATATTTTTCATCGTTATTTCATCACGATTGTTCATCATCGTATCACTTCGATCATTTCATGATTTAGGTACCTATCAACCTACCTACTTCTTTTTCTTCTCTCTAATCTCATGTCTGTTGACTTTGTTTCTTCATTTCATCATTTCCCTACCTACCTTCTTCCTTTTCTTTCACCTATGTCTCACTTTTATTTGCTTTTTTGCATATTTTCATTTGAGATTGCGAATGGGTATGTTGTGGTGTGTGCTGGTTTCTGCTGCATGCTTGATGCTGATGGTAGGGGAGGTCTTGTTTGGGTCGCGTGTGTATAACTGTTGTGTGCCTGTATTGAATGCTATATGACTAGGCCCCGTCCACATTCCGATGATATGTTTTTCCAACTCCTATACCATCCTCACCCCTATTTCCTTTACCCTTTCATATCCTTACGAATAATGCAGCCGACGGTCGCGTGTCCTTCCCTCCCTTCCCCTTCCCAGGTATATGATGACATTTTACTGTCATATGTGAGAACTTGCTGTTCTCCATTGATGATTGCCTTGTGGCATAATAACCTGCTGAAAGCAGCGTCTGATAGTTAACCTAACCTAACCATAAAAAGAATCCGAATAATTTAGCTCTTTTTAGCAGGTAGGTACAAACACTACCTACAGGAATATGGTAACAACTTTTTTGCGAGTGGCAAAACGAAATTATTTTGCACGTCTCTTTTATTCCTCTAGAAACAATCCAAAAAACAACCTGGAGGCACATCAATTCTGCATTGGGCAAAAATTGTCCTCACCCTGGGATTGATAGCCTCAAAAGGTATTATTGGAGCAACTTCTCAGGATATGCCCACAATGGCAAACTGCCTAAACTCTTATTTTGCCAATGTAAGCTCCCAAGTCTCATCATGCTGTGGCAGCCCAACAACCTTTTGTCCATCCTCGTTTTTAGGGCCACCTGAACCTTCTACTCTCTTTTTAAGGCCTTCTACCCCTAAGGAAATAGCACGTACCATTTTTACCCTGACTAGGCCTAATACTGGCAGAGATTTTTAGGTGGTGGGTAAAAAGCGGAACTGCGGAACTGCGGATCGCGGAACATTCAGGGCTGACCAACAAGATTTCGAAACTCGAAAGAGAAGGTTGAAAGTACGGAACTCGCAAAAACTGCTGCGGAACCGGCGGCTTGAAGTGCGGATCAGGAAACAAATGCGGAACCGGCAGTGGAAGTGCGGAAATCGCAAAAACGACTGCGCAACCGGCAGTTGGAATTGCGGATCATCAGGAAACAAGTGCGGAACCGATAAAAAAAACTGCGGAACCGGCAGTGGAAGTGCGGAACTCGCGAAAACGACTGCGGCACCGGCAGTTGGAAGTGCGGAACTCGCAAAAAAGACTGCGGAACCGGCAGCTGAAAGTGCGGAACTCGTAAAAACGACTTCGGAACCGCGAAGTTCTAAGTGCGGATCATCAGGAGGCAAGTGCGGAACCGACAAAAAACTGCGGAACCGGCAGTGGAAGTGCGGAACTCGCAAAAACGACTGCGGAACCGGCAGTTCGAAGTGCGGATCATCAGGAAACAAGTGCGAAACCGATAAAAAAAAAACTGCGGAACCGGCAGTGGAAGTGCGGAACTCGCATAAACTACTGCGGAACCGGCAGTTGGAAGTGCGGAACTCGCAAAAACGACTGCGGAACCGGCAGTTGAAAGTGCGGAACTCGCAAAAACGACTTCGGAACCGCCAGTTGGAAGTGCGGATCATCAGGAAGCAAGTGCGGAACCGGTTTAAAAACTGCGGAACCGGCAGTGAAAGTGCGGAACTCGCAAAAACGACTGCGAACCGGCAGTTGAAAGTGCGGAACTCGCAAAAACGACTTCAGAACCGGCAGTTGGAAGTGGGGATCATCAGGAAGCAAGTGCGGAACCGACAAAAACCTGCGGAACCGGCAGTGGAAGTGCGGAACTCGCAAAAACGACTGCGGAACCCGCAGTTGGAAGTGCGGAACTCGCAAAAACGACTGCGGAACCGGCAGTTGAAAGTGCGGAACTCGCAAAAACGACTTCGGACCCGCCAGTTGGAATTGCGAGCGGAACCGATAAAAAAAACTGCGGAACCGGCAGTGGAAGTGCGGAACTCGCAAAAACGACTTCGAAACCGGCAGTTGGAAGTGCGGGTCATCAGGAGGCAAGTGCGGAACCGACAAAAAACTGCGGAACCGGCAGTGGAAGTGCGGAACTCGCAAAAACGACTGCGGAACCGGCAGTTGGAAGTGCGGAACTCGCAAAACGACCACGGAACTGGCAGTTGGAAGTGCGGATCACCAATAAACAAGTGCGGAACCAATAAATATAGCTGCGGAACCGGCAGTGGAAGTGCGGAACTCGCAAAAACGACTGCGGAACCGGCAGTTGGAAGTGCGGAACTCCCAAAAACGACTGCGGAACTGGCAGTTGGAAGCGTGGATCACCAAGAATCAAGTGCGGAACCTATAAATATAACTGCGGAACCGGCATGGAAGTTCGGAACTCGCAAAAACAGCTGCGGAACCGGCACTTGGAAGTGTGGAACTCGCAAAAACAACTGCGTACCCGGCAGCTTGAAGTGCGGATCTCGCAAAAACGGCTGCGGAACCGGCACTTGGAAGTGCGGTACTCTCAAAAACAACTGCAGAACTAGCCGTCAGAAGGGCGGATCATCGGGAAACAAGTGCGGAACCGATAAAGATATCTGCGGAACCGGCAGTGGAAGGACTTTGATAAGATTTTTTGTGCAATGTCTCGGTAGAACACTGAGGACACAAAATTTTGACCTTACTTCCATGCAAGTGAGCAAAAATTTTGTCTTGTTACTTCTCACAAAATGTGCGACATCCAAACACCATGTGTTATTCAAAACATTTAAATTGACACTTTGCATACGTCCAATCGGCTTCAGATTTGTGCTTTTATTGCGGTTGCAAATTTCACAACAAGAGATCAGAATTTTTATGTCTCTGCTCATATTATGCCAATACACCAAATTTTTCAAACTCTTGTATGTTTTGGCGGTTCCGCTGTGATTTTGAGACTTAGACGCATGAAATTTTGTTACAAAGTTCTTAATTAAATGCTTTGGTAAGAGAATGACGTATCTGAGTGAACCTTGATCTATGTAAACGACACCATCAATGAGTTTTGATTTTTTCGCCAATTTTTGAAGTCTTTTATGTTTTTTCGGAAAGTTTTTCTTGTCGATTTCGATTTTGTGGTTGTTTTCAATAACATACTCTTTCAGTTCTGAAACCAGTGAATCTTTTTCTTGTTCTACTCTGATGTCTTGCAAGGAGTAACCCATGTAACCTGTCATCTCCTCGTCTGATTGAACATTGTTCGCGAATACTGTGTATCGAATTGGCATTTCAAATAACATGCATACGTTTGAATAGTCACACTCAGTACTGTTTTCTTGTGCTGCTCGGACTTTTGTTTTCAATGGTCTTTCGAATATCTTCACTGGCTCTTGCCACTGACTACCCACTTCTGGTTCACTCACTATCAGGTGGATAAAGTCTGTTCTATCTTCACTCACTGAAATTTCTATTTTCTTTTTCTGAAGCGGCATGACTGTGTCTTTTTCTTCAAGTTTAAACGAAGGTTCACTCAAAGGTATCACTCTACTCATGTAATCTAACAGCGTGTTGTTTTTCCCTTTTATGTGGCGCAAAGTTAACTTCGTTGTTTGCAATCTTAATAGCCATCTTGCCAACTTATTTTGAGGTAATCTCATATTGTGTAAAAAGGTGATCGCGGAATTATCTGTATACACCGTACAGCCCCCATCCTGAATATAGTGAGCAAATTTTTCGACAGAAAGCAGAACAGCATAGAGTTCTGTTGTCTGTGCATCCCACGAACGCTGGGACTCTTCCAAAGTTTTGGAGAAAAAGCTAACCGGCAGGTGACGACCTTCAGAGTCTAACTGAGTTAGTACACCTGCAATATTTTTCTTTGGGGAAGCATCCGTGAACATCACATAGGGCAAGTTGGGATCAGGTAAATATAGGGCCACTCTCAACGCTAACGCCCTTTTGACCTTCTCAAAACTCTCCTGCGCCTCCTGAGTCCACACCAATTTTTTTGGACTGCCACGCGTTAAGATGTTCATTGGACCAAGTATTTCTGATTTGCACGGAATAAATTCTCCAAGAAAGTTAATTGCGCCAAGACAGCTTTTCAATTCCGTAATCGTTTTTGGAGGACTGAGTTTGGAAATTGCCTCAATTTTACTATCGTCACACACTTTCTTACCTTTGGAAATGATGAATCCCAATATTTTTACCTCTTGAGCGGCTATTTTAGCCTTACCATTGAGAGTAAATCCGCTGTCCTGCAATGTTTGCAGCACATTAGCAACATCTTCGTAATGCTGTTCGTATGTGAGGAAGCTATAATGATATCATCGAGATAACAGTGTGTGAAGGCCAAATATTTCTGTAAAATGGTGTTCAAAATGCGTTGAAATGCAGCAGCCGCCGTCGCAAGACCTTGTGGCATTCTTAAATATCTGTACTGAAACGCAGAATTGCTGAAGGAGAGAACATTCTTGGTAAGCTCATCCTCAAGGGCAATGGCGTGATAGGCATTTGAGATATCCAACAAGGTATAAAATTTATGAGCTCCAATTTTGTGAAAAACATCTTCCGGTCTTGTCAAAGGACTGTAAACTGGGAGAATTCTTTTGTTTATTTCACGAAAATCTGTGACCATTCTCCACTCTCCTTTTTTCTTTTTCGGAAGAATCATGCAACTCGAACTAAATTCACTAAAGGCTTTCTCAATTATACCTTGCTCTTCCATCTTGTCAAGCATTTGTTGCAGCATAACCTCCTTTTGAGGAGACAATCTGTATGGCGGCCTTCTTAAGGGCTTGTATGAATTCAGTCTCACCTTAAAGCCCGTGTTCGGCACGTTCCCAATTTCGTCCCGAAACAAGTCCTTGTATGACAGAAGCAAATTTTGGAATTTATCCCTTTCTTCTTCTGGTAATGTTTCACCAAATTCGACATCAGAGATGACGTTTTCAGTCTCGTCAACCTCGGAGTCGATGGTGATCTCGTCGAAATTTCGCTTTGCATTAAATTTGGAGACATCAAATTCAGCATTCTTCAGAGTTCCCAAAACTATTTCATTTGGAGTTTTCACCCGGCTCACATCATTATTATGAAAGCCTAAAACACAAGGACGTAGTATACTCCCATCACTTGGAATGTTTTCAAATTCGTATTCTTCCTGACCGATTGTATACGTTTTTCGGGACCTATCAATTTTCATTCTCAGGGCATCAATCACGTCCAAGCCAACAATGAGTGGCAACACCAACTTTTTGACAATATGAAGCTGTATTCTCAGAATGTATTTTTGCACATGCATTTTTATGAAAACATGGCCAATGTAGGCGCACTCATGATTGTCTGCTGAGCGAATTTGTGCTGTTGGGAGGTGCAATTGATGTCGAATTTTAAGCTCCCAATAAAGCGCTTCGCTACAGAGCGTGATAATTGATCCAGTATCGACCATTGCCACGGCCTTTCTGGAATTTAGAGAAACAGGAATGCCCAAATAATATCTTCCACACCCTGTTTTAACTGTATTGTAAACAGAAATGTAAGAAAAATCTTCTACGATACAACCTGACTTTTGTATTTCTTCTTCGTCCAGGCTGCTGGAATCACTTGAGCTTGAACAATCCGAACTGCTGTCACCTGTTTCACTTGATGTGGATGAGGGAAGAGTCGGCAGAGCAGGACTGGCAACGTCGGTTACGTCGCACTTCCGGTTCTCTGGAATATCTTGGCATTCATCTGTTTTTGAAAAAATGTTTAGAGAAGAATTAGACTGTGTTTCCAAAAGTTCAAGATTCTCCTCAATGACACTGGCAGACTGTGATTCATCTTTTTGCATGGAAACCATTGCGTCTACCATCAATGGTTCCGTCGGCCGTTTCCCTCACTTTCTCTTCTGGGGTTTTCGTGGACCACAGCTTCAACAACAATATCGTTTTCTTCCCTAGCGGGTCGCCTATTGGCCTTTTTTGATTGTTCAAAAACGTAGTTTTTCCTTGGTTCAGCATAGCCTTTACGAAAGGAGTTATCTGATTCCCGATTAACATATCCCCGTGTGTTTTGTGAATTTTTATTCTCCAAACGAGGACTATTTTCGTCTGTTTGTCGACGAACCAGCATCTTTGTGGCTGCTATCGTTTATGCCTCCATATCTCAAATCATATTCTCTTTTTCTACAAATTTTTGAGACATGTCCAAGGCGTGAACAATAGCTGCAAACTATGTATGTCCTCATACTTCCGGTTACCTTCAACCTTCGCAGGCGGATTTCTTCCGGGACTCCATGGCTTTGACTCTCCCGCTTTGCGCCTGAAACAGTTTTCTGTGGTGTGCCCCCTTTTGTTGCAATATTCACACACGATCGTTTTTTCCTCTCTTTCCCTTCCGGGCGAACGTTTAGTTTCTTCCGAACTCAAACCAAAACGTCTAGGATTTATGTTATTAACGACAAATCTGTCTGCTGAATATGCGGATTCCTGCTCAATCAGGAGTTCTTCTGCAACAGAAAGCTCTCTCAAAAAGGATGTTAAATCCTGGCAATTGTGCGAGCGAATGAGCATCCGTATTTTTGGATGGCATGACTTGTAAATTTGTTCCATCAATTGTTGGGGAGAAACATTTTCAAAAAGCATTTCTGCCATCCCAGAAACCCTGGAAAAGAATGTCATAACACCTTCTCGCAGGTTTCTGTTTCGTCTGTAACCATTCGTTATTGAGACGATTCTTGAAGTCGGCTGAATAGAACAGGGTGAGAAAATTTACCTTAAAATCGTAAAAATTTCTCAGATTAAATTTGACGGAGTTGAACCAGTTTAAGCAGTCTCCCTCAAGAAAGTGATTTATATTTTGAAAGAAGGTAACATCGTGCCAATTCTCGGCTTTTAAAAATGACTGTAGTTTCCGCAAAAATGTTATGGGACATTCGTTGCTTTTTCCTGAAAATTTCGGAAGTGAGGCATAATGTCTGAAATCAGGTCGCACTGGACAATTTGCGCGATAAATCTCCTGATTATTGACGCTCGGAACTCCAGAAAAGCTCTCAGCACAAGGAACTTGACCCACATTTGTGTTAGGGTTCAGCCAGTTGGTGTTAGGTGTCTGGCTAGGAAAATTATAACCGTTGGCCTGTGTTGCACCCGGGATGTTTACATGGGCAGCCGTCAATGGAAAGCTCACGATTGGAAACGTTGCGCTCCCACTGCCGAGCTGTACATATTCCCGCTATTAGTCAACACTGAGCTTTGGAGTTGTGCTCCTGAATTGAAATTGGATTGTTGAACACAATGTGACACGCGTGGACGACCTGAATTCACTGTTGTGGTCGTGACTGGACATTGGTATGGCAGGGAGACATGAATTGTTGCATCTCTAATTATTCCAGAGGGGACACATTGGATTTGTTCAGTTTCGTTTCTCTCTCGTGTTTCTCTAGGGTGATCACCTGGCTCTTGCTGATGACCACTTCCGTTGCCACCCGGAGAAGGACCAATTTCTTTGTTAAAATTGTTTGTTTCATTGGTGTGAATTTCTTTGTGTTGTTTATCTTGAAGCTGTTCCGAGAGTGCATCCAATTTTCTCATAATGATGTCTTGAAATCTGTCATTTCTTTCTAAACTCCTTTCAATTTGACGGATACGCCTCTCGGTTTCACTGCTATTTGAATCCGCTCTGTCGCGCGTTCGTGGTATTGTTGGCAAAGTGTCCATGACAAATTCCTGAAATTGGCGAGATTCGTATAATGCCAGTTCCAACTGTTTAATTCGTTCTTGCAAATTTTCTCTATCCTCACGATTTTCACCAACAATGTTTTCCACGCTTGGTTGCGCTGATATTTCGAGATCCTTCTCCCAGACTTCATGATTGTGTAGACTTGTCGCCTGACCAGTCTGTTCATTCGCCGCCATTCCAATGTCATGACATGAATTGGACCTACCTGATTCCAAAGTTTTTTAGGTTGGGAGGACATTTTTCCACTCCGTGTTATTGGCATAATCAACGTGAATACTTCCTGTCACAAAAACTCTCCAATTTCTTGAAAATAACTTTCATGCCTTCCTCGTCTGGATAAATCAAATCAGGCCTGTTCCAGTTGTATTTTCGCGACTTTGGTTTTAATTTGTGAAAGAGATTGTATCGGAATGCATGCCCCGAAATAAACACTTTGTAAGGCTCACCACTTTATGTTTTCGTCGGCCAACGAAGAAATAAATTTGTTAATTTCTTTGTGTCGAGATAAAGTTTCTGGTTGATAACCCAACAGAGGTATTGGTGGAATGGTTAACAGAACAATTTTGCTATAATATTTCCGCAACCAAGAAATCAAAATTTTGTACTGATTTACTATTTCATCAGCAGTTTGAAATTTTCTCTCCTGTTTGAGAAGGTTATTTGTGCCAATTAGCACCATACATTTATTTTTCTGTGGTTTAATTGCACCATTTTTTTAAACCAAATGATAGGTAGTTAATTTGTCTGCCAGGAAAGCAGAAACGTTGTGGCAGACCAAACTGTTGGCAAAATCGATTCAGTATAGAGTCGCCCAAAATGTCGAACTCTTGAAGATATGTATTCACCATTCGAGCAAATTCTCAAAAATTCACAGCCAAATGAAAGCTATTGATGAATTTATACGAGTAATACGGAGTACGATCAGGGGCGCCAAATAGCGTTTCATATAAATTGCCGAACGGTATTAGTTTTTTTGTGGTGGACTTTTCACTTTGGCGGATCTGTCTCGCCATACGTTCTTCCACTGCCGTTCCGCAGTTACTATTTATCGGTTCCGCACTTAATGTTTCTTGGTGATCCGCACTTCCAACTGCCAGTTCCGCAGTCGTTTTTGCGAGTTCCGCACTTCCAACTGCCGGTTCCGCAGTCGTTTTTGCGAGTTCCGCACTTCCACTGCCGGTTCCGCAGTTATATTTATCGGTTCCGCATTTCTTTCCTGATGATCCGCACTTCCAACTGGCGGATCCGCAGTCGTTTTTGCGAGTTCCGCAGTCGTTTTTGCGAGTTCCGCACTTCCAACTGCCGGTTCCGCAGTCGTTTTTGCGAGTTCCGCACTTCCACTGCCGGTTCCGCAGTTTTTTTATCGGTTCCGCACTTGCTTCCTGATGATCCCCACTTCCAACTGCCGGTTCCGAAGTCGTTTTTGCGAGTTCCGCTCTTTCAACTGCTGGTTCCGCAGTCGTTTTTGCTAGTTCCGCACTTCCACCTGCCGGTTCCGCAGTCGTTTTTGAGAGTTCCGCACTTCCACTGCCGGTTCCGCAGTTTTTTATGGTTCCGCACTTGTTTCCTGATGATCCGCACTTCAAGCCGCCGGTTCCGCAGCTGTTTTTGCGAATTCCGCACTTTCAACCTTCTCTTTCGAAATCGTGTTGGTCAGCTCTGGATGTTCCGCGATCCGCACTTCCAACTGTCGGTTCCGCGGTCGTTTTTGCGAGTTCCGCACTTCCACTGCCGGTTCCGCACTTGTTTCCTGGTGATCCGCACTTCCAATGTCGGTTCCGCAGTCGTTTTTTTGCGACTTCCGCACTTCCACTGCCGGTTCCGCAGTTTTTTTTATCGGTTCCGCACTTTTCCTGATCATCCGCAATTCCAACTGCCGGTTCCGCAGGTGTTTTTGCGAGTTCCGTTCTTCCACTGCCGTTCCGCAGTTACATTTATCGGTTCCGCACTTGTTTCTTGGTGATCCGCACTTCCAACTGCCAGTTCCGCAGTCGTTTTTGCGAGTTCCGCACTTCCAACTGCCGGTTCCGCAGTCGTTTTTGCGAGTTCCGCACTTCCACTGCCGGTTCCGCAGTTATATTTATCGGTTCCGCACTTCTTTCCTGATGATCCGCACTTCCAACTGGCGGATCCGCAGTCGTTTTTGCGAGTTCCACAGTCGTTTTTGCGAGTTCCGCACTTCCAACTGCCGGTTCCGCAGTCGTTTTTGCGAGTTCCGCACTTCCACTGCCGGTTCCGCAGTTTTTTTTATCGGTTCCGCACTTGCTTCCTGATGATCCCCACTTCCAACTGCCGGTTCCGAAGTCGTTTTTGCGAGTTCCGCTCTTTCAACTGCTGGTTCCGCAGTCGTTTTTGCCAGTTCCGCACTTCCACCTGCCGGTTCCGCAGTCGTTTTTGCGAGTTCCGCACTTCCACTGCCGGTTCCGCAGTCGTTTTTGCCAGTTCCGCACTTCCACCTGCCGGTTCCGAAGTCGTTTTTGCGAGTTCCGCACTTCCACTGCCGGTTCCGCAGTTTTTTTATGGTTCCGCACTTGTTTCCTGATGATCCGCACTTCAAGCCGCCGGTTCCGCAGCTGTTTTTGCGAATTCTGCACTTTTAACCTTCTCTTTCGAAATCGTGTTGGTCAGCCCTGGATGTTCCGCGATCCGCACTTCCAACTGTCGGTTCCGCACCAAGCAATCTGGAGTTCCGCACTTGTTGCTGTGGGTTCCGCACCTGTTTCCAGATGTTCCGCACTTCGGACTGTCGGGTCCGCACGCATTTCCCGATATTCCGCACTTGCCACTGTCGGTTCCGCACTTCCAAACATCTTTTTGCGAAATCGCGTTGGTCAGCCCTGAAAGTTCCGCGATCCGCAGTTCCGCAGTTCCGCGTTTTACCCACACCCAGATTTTTACAACATCTCTGCTTCTGATATAAAACTTGGATCAGTTTTTTTAGCTGATCCCATTTCTTTTCTTTGCAATTTGATTTTCACTTCCGATATCTACCCAAACTCCCAGGCAGCCAAATTTGTTTTATCAATATTCAGCATAAACGTTTGCGCCCTGTTTACCTTCAAGTTGACTCAGCATTTATTTTGACAAGCGTCAATATTGATCTAAATGGTTGAAATGGGCGCTTACAAAATGTTGATTAAACGTTCATTGTGGACGTTTATGATCAACACGTCACAAACACCATTCTCACACAGGCAGTATTCATTTAGCGTAAATGTTGAGTGAATGCATTTTAAACACCGCCTTTAAACCAAGGATGCTTCCCGTTGGGTCTAGCAAACGTTGATGCTCAACGCACTTTCAACAATCGATGGTCTCCGTTCACCGCAAATGTTGCGTAAATACATCTTAAATGCCGCATTTCAACTCATAATTTTCTGCTGATATTTAGAAAACGTTGATGCCAAATGCAGCTTCAACGATGCATCACTGTCCTTCGGTGTAAATGTTGAATGAACGCATCTTAAACACCTCCTTTCAACCAGACATATCGTACTGGTGTTGAATGTAATGTTGATGATAAATGCTTCTTCAACGACGTGGGTATCACTGATGGAGTGTTTCTTCTCATGTGCCAGGCGGGATTGGGCCAGAAACGCAAATGCGTAGCACCCCTGAACGCTGCAACATGGAGAACACGAAAGTGCTATTGAATTGCCTATGTGCACCACCGAGATGGATTAAAAAAAAGACAAACCAATCTTTGCTGGCCCACGCAGACCCATGGAACACGGAAAATTTATCATGATTTGGATTTCGTGGCGACGTTTTTGGGAATCAAAGATGCTCAAGAAAGGACCTCTTCTGATGAACACCACCGGCAATGGGATGCCTGATAATCAGACAAAAATTTCTTGTGAATTGCATTGCGTCCATTTCATGAAAAAAGATTTTGGATTTGACTCCGCCGTGTCAGAGGAAAAAAGAACCAACACAACAATAAATAGAGAAAGTTATATTTT
>JASGXE010005081.1:0-23231 GCA_030068105.1 Sinentomon sp. SZTP_YWyxl | reverse complement strand
CCAACTTTGTTTTTTTTTCATAATTGAATCCATTTTCGTAAAGTTGCTAACTAGGAAGACGTTTGGTTATCAAATTTCTTGT
Source organism: Sinentomon sp. SZTP_YWyxl (assembly GCA_030068105.1). Lineage (NCBI taxonomy): Eukaryota > Metazoa > Arthropoda > Protura > Sinentomata > Sinentomidae > Sinentomon > Sinentomon sp. SZTP_YWyxl. Next base: position 23,149 of record JASGXE010005081.1, on the reverse strand, counting down.
GATTGCTCTTATGCTAACTCGTTCAACATTTTCCCCATCCACATTTGTAGAATCCTGCTCACGTTCCTCCCACTGAGACCATCGCATACCCCCTCCCCAGAACAGTCTACCTACAAATGCGTGGAGGAAAGTGTCGAATTCGTTACAACCCAACAGAGCTCTTGCTGAAATTCTGTTGCCACCATCCAGTTTTTCATAGAATGATGCATCATAGCAGTTTTTTAAAACATATTCAAAACAAAAATGACTGGGGAACAGCACACAAATGTCAATGTGAAAAACTAAATAACCTATGTTGTATGCTGTACTTGCAGGAATATACCTTCTCTCAGAGATGTCATTTCACGTTCTTGCAGGGAGGGACACTCGGGGGCCTGGGGCAGAGTCATCCAGTGGTGAGGATCTGGGGTGGAGCCCCAGAATGGTCCAAATGGAAGAACTGGTGTGGGGTCTGAGTGGCGGAGTCCTCGGAAGCTGCAGAAATTTTCAAATCTCATCATCATTTTGGGGGCAAAATTGGTGTTCCAGGCAGGGATCAGATTTCCTACCAGGGTGACCCAAATGGCAAAAGAACAGACCAGGTTGGGGCAAGGGAAGTGTTGGAGGGCATTTATCATAACAGGAGGGCCATAGCTTCCCCAAATGACTTGCCTGTCTTTACACCCGAAAGTGGTGTAATGAGTGATTCCATTCTATTTCCGACATCTTGCTTAGCAATCTTTCCTCTATTTGGTGATAAATGAAGCCAAAAAACAACAATCTTAGGTCTGTATCACAACCTTAAATTTGGGAGAATCCCCCAGCCAAGGCAGAATAATCACATCTCTAAATTTTGGATTTTCATTATGTCCCACAACTTACATCAATGGATCTTCTTCTCAAGTTTTATTAATGAATTTTCTACTCAACATAAGTACTGTAGGTAGTTAATAATTTAATTTGTGACATAATAGGGTTACGTACCTAGGCCTTGCTGGTTGGTGCATGTCAAGAATTGCTGTCAAATTCAGTTATATTCTAAAGAATGTGTTATTTTTTTACTGGTGGGTGCTCCGGGAGTTGAATGCTTGGTGCGATGTTCCAAAATGTGGATACTGCAACTCATGAATGGTTTGAACATGGTAGTTTTCAAAATGTCTCCTTTGGAGTGCTCCCTAATGCCAAGATGCATCACGAAAGCCTTGGAGAGAAAGTGGAGTAATTTTGCCAGTTGTGCTACTTGGTTCATCTCTTCACAACGTGGAAGTTTAGTTTTCCACCCAGATTTCCACCCAGATTGTTGGGTGCATCCTTGAACTCATTCATGTTTTCCCATTTAACTGTTGCGTCTGAAACTTTTCTTTCTCTCTCTCTCTCTGTAACTCTTTCTTATGCATGTGGTAGAAATTAAAGCATCAGATTTCAACAGACCTTTATGGATCTGTCAGATTTTGACCTCGGTTTTAAAAGAGGATCCTTAATTGGATCCTTAATGTGGCATGGAGTTTTTGCTAAAATTTGAATAGTCACAATTTTTACATGAATGAGTACATTAATTTCGGGGGAACAGAACTGGTCCTACCGTAACCTGGTCCGACCGTAATCTGGTCCAACTTTTTCTTTGCGCCTCGAAAAAATTCGATCCAAATTTCATTCGATCCAAGTAACAGTAGGACCAAGTTACGGTTGGACCAGGTTACGGTAGGACCAGATTACGGTAGGTCCAGGTTACGGTAGGACCAGATTACGGTTGGACCAGATTACGGTAGGACCAGATTACGGTCGGACCAGATTACGGTCGGACCAGATTACGGTCGGTCCAGATTGCGGTAGGACCTGGTTACAGTAGGACCAGGTTACGGTCGGACCAGATTACGATAGGACCAGATTACGGTAGGTCCAGATTACGGTAGGACCTGGTTACGGTAGGACCAAGTTACGGTAGGACCAGATTACGGTAGGACCTGGTTACGGTAGGTCCAAATTACGGTAGGACTTGGTTACGGTTGGACCAGGTTACGGTAGGACCAAATTACAGTAGGACTAGATTACGGTAGGACCAGATTACGGTGGGACCTGGTTATGGTAGGACCAGGTTGCGGTTGGACCCGGTTACGGTAGGACCTGGTTACGGAAGGACCAAAAGCCAAACCGTATTTTCCCCGAATTTCTGGATGTTTGCGGTGAGGTAGTTGTGTTGTTTTTGTTCTAAACGTGATTGCACTCCTATTGCCGTAAAGATAGAGACAAAATGGACGCAAATAAGCGCCCGTTGAATTTTTCACGACTTTGATGGGGAGTAGCTGGAGGGGGCAAGCCAGATTGGGTGAAGTTAGAGGTTAGGTTTGGTTAGGTTAGATTAGGTTTGGTTAGGTTTGATTTCTGTCTTTCGTGATTCATCATTAATTTGCAGCGGGGTACTTTTGACGACCAGTATCAAAACAACACAACTGCCACTGCGAAACTGTGCTGCATTTCGGACCAGATCTCAGTAGGACTTAGTTACGGTAGGACCAGATCACGGTAGGACCAGGTTACGGTACGACCAGATTGCGGTAGGACCAAGTTACGGTAGGACCAGGTTACGGTAGGACCAGATTACGGTTCCAGATTACGGTAGGTCCAGGTTACGGTAGGACCAGATTACGGTAGGACCAGATTACGGTAGGTCCAAATTACGATAGGACCTGGTTACAGTAGGTCCAGGTTACGGTAGAACCAGGTGACGGTGGGACCAGATCACGGTAGGTCCAAATTACGGTAGGACTTGGTTACGGTAGGACCAGGTTACGGTAGGACCAGATTACGGTAGGACCAGATCACGGTAGGTTCAGATTACGGTAGGACTTGGTTACGGTAGGACCAGATTCGGTAGGATCAGGTTACTGTAGGACCAGATTACGGTTGGACCAGATTACGGTAGGACCAGATTACGGTTGGACCAGATTACGGTAGGACCAGGTTACGGTAGGACTAAAAATGAGTAGGACCAGGTTACGGTAGGACCAGGTAGCAGTAGGACCACTTCCTACGACCCTTAATTTCGCCATCACTACACATTTGAAGGTCATTGACTGAATCTCGTTCAGGTCTTCATTTCGGGTCTCTGACTGTTGATGACTTCATCTGTTCCAGTGCCGCATATTTCCTGCCTTTTGCTGGTCCAGCACTTCTGTTTCAATCCTAATGCTGCAAGTGTCGTTTTGGGCATCCTGCCAATGTTTTGGTTGTGTTGTCAATAATATTCCATGTTTCTTTTGATTTTATCTTCTTTTTTTTCGATCCATGTGACCCTCTTTCTCTTCTGCAAGTCTTCCGGAAACAGTTTTTAACTTTGCCGTTTGTCTTTTCGGATTTTTCTTTGTCTTTTTTTTATCAAAATGAACACATGAACATCTTTATTTTTTCAAGCTTGAACACTGATTTTTTCTTTCTCTTTGTTGTTGGATTATTGTTTTGCGAATTATATGTATTTTGTAAAAAATTAAAATTGTTAATAAAAAAAAATGAGTTTTTATTGCATTTGTGTTTCTCGATCATGGCATGTGCCTAAATGTTTGGTTGAAGATGCGTGGATGCATGTTTGGGGTTGAAAAGTGTCTTTGTGCAATGCTTGGCGCCCGGTGAAGATGCATATCAGTAATTTTTCTCTTTGAATTGGTTTCCCGTTAAATGCAACAACCAAACAATGCCTTTTCTATTAATTTTCTGAGCCACAATCATTTTTGCCAGGACAGACCAAAAAAGCCAATTGACAGCCAGGAAAGACTAAAAAAGCCAAGACCAAAATATCCAATTCCTCGTAATGGAAAACCAATTAACAGCCAGGACAGACCAAAAAACCATGACCAAAAAAGCCAATTCCTCGTAATGGAGAATCTTCAAGTCGTGACTGGTCTTGCGCTTGAAATAGAAATTTACCCACAAATCGATCCACTGAATTGGCTCTTGGTCGCAGTGAATACGCTTTTCTCGAAGCTCAAGAAGGAACAACTGAATGTGTGTTCAAAAACACTCCAGTCTCGAAGTGGAGGATTTGATATCTCACTGCCCATCCAGAGACAGAGGAGGTGACTGCTCACCTTCCTAGCGAAAATATCCATTTTGCTCAATTCTTTTTTGAAGAAGAACACTTAATCTTGTGTTCACAGTGAACCAAAAATTTCAAAAATGCGTTTTACCTCTGGGGAACTCTAGCTTCAAACACCCTCCCTTGGATGGGCTCCTAGAGGCAGGCTTCTGACCGGGTGTTTTGGCCCGGAGTCCCCCCTGAAGTTTACGTAATTTTGAAATTTCAGGTTCACTGAACGCAAAATTAACGGTTTTCCATGAAAAAAAATTAGTACACTTGCCATCCTTCATTTGCAGAGGCCTGGATCCACCATTGTCTGCGATATTGGAAAGCAATGCTTTTATCTGCACCTGAGGAAGCCCTCCGAGTGAAGGTGAAACCGGTCGTGTGTTCGCTTCATCTACAAATGGATAAGGCTAACTCATCACACCAGAAATGGTAAATGCTTCGTGAAAAAAAAACCATTCGTGGTACACGTGATTCAATTGCAGCAATGCTGGAATTAATGCTTTCATACATGCATTTTTCCCATGAAACTGTTGTCTCCGAAACTTTTGATTCTTTCATTTTACTCTTATGCAGGCTGTAGAAATTAAAGTGTCAGATTAAAATAAAGCATGCTAAAAGTGTCAGATTGCAATCTGCGGCTCTGAAAGAGGTTCCGTTTTCTGCTGAGTTGAGTTTTTACTGAAATCTCAACAATCACTATTTTTCGTACGAAAATGCTAACATTAATTTCGTGTAACATTAATCGTGCTAACATTAATTAGTCCTGCTAACATTAATACCTGGTTCCTGTAATTTGCATCTGAAGTGGCACTCCTCGTATTTCTTCTCAATGCTTGTTTGACTGCCAGCACTGTGAGAAGACAGACTGCCAGCAATCTTTTGAAGACACGCTCACTGTGTTTCTTTTTTTTTACCGAATACTCTGTGTCCACATTTTTTCCAATGTATATGATATTACATTGTACAGAGCCAGGCATGAAAAATGTTGTGATTTAAACGGACGGCCAGTCATGTTGCAGCGCACTGTGGACCAAGATACCAAGCACTCATGCCTCCAGAACGGAGGCATGAGTTGTATCAGAAAGCCAGAACGGAGGCGTGAATTGTATTTGTAAAGTTACGTACCATTCCTTGCATTAGCAATTATTTGCAGGAAAAGGTGATCAAGCATGCATTTTCTCCACATGTCAGTTTTTCATTCAGCCTGGCAGGCGTTGGAACACTGTGGCTGCAGGAACGCAATAAACCTCCGGGCTGCGGCTTCTGACACCAATGCACATTTTAATTGAAATGGGAATAAAAATGGTTGCAGTTCAGAATACCTGCTGACATCTCAAAAAAGCTGAACTGGACGAGTTTTCACACACGCTCAAGTAGCCAAAATAGGATAGGCTGATGAGGACGAGGTAGGCAGAATAGGATAGTTTAGGATATGTGTGTTAGGATAGGTTGGGTTAGGTCAGGTTATGTTATGTTTAGTTAGCTTTAAGTATATCACAGAACAATGGTTATAACTCAGTCGGCAGGTATTCCGAACTGTTACTATAAAAATAAGCGGTTTGTTGGGCATGATGCTGTTCATGCTTTGATCAGCTGCAGTCAAACTCGCTCCACCCTCTCACAAAGCAGACTGACCAACGTGGACGGAGATTAAAATATCCTTTTCATGTGGCTCTATGCAGATGAAAATGTGCGTGGACTCCATGCAATGACAGGGCCAGTTGGCATCTGCGTATCTGCGAGCCTTTGTATTGCATATTGCAAAACCAAGTTGTTTGCTGCAAGTTTACGCCAGACCTTCACCCGATTTACCTCGACAAGTTGCCAAAACTTTGAGAAAAATACGTGTTGTTGGAGTTTGTGTCCGTCTGTGTTCAACTGGCACTCACTTTTGCCAACTGTCAACTCAAGATCGTCCAAAATGCTGGTAGTGTTTGCTGTGTTTGACAGACACACTGCGGTGCTCGGTTCAACGGAGATGTTTTGCAGTAAATTGTGAAATAAAATTAATTGAACATTTAAAAATTGTGCATCTGAAAATTCGATGTGTAGGATAGATAGGTCAATGGATTTGTGTTGATATTCAAAAAGTCAATATTTGAACAACATTTAAACATTTTGAGGAAATCTGCCAAAACAGAACGATTCTGGTCATCAGTAAGCGAGACTCTCAATCTTGGAGAAGCGCAGGCCGAATTTCACACAAGTTTCACAGACTCGAAGGGCCAAGTGGATTTGTCGGGATAGACTCTAATTAGAATTCCCAGGTAACAGACCAATGAAGGAAGTTAAAGACAGAATGAATCCACGAAACAATGTTATTTCTGTCGGAACTAGGATGAAGTCCAGAACTGCCTGATATCCCTATGAGAGATATTTCTTGAGGGACAAGCTGCAAGCGTCGTAGACACTGCCATATGCTGCCTCTCTGGGTGCATTGTCAGCTTTATGGCTGATGGATCTTGACACTGTTATGCAATATGCAGTGGGGCTTCAGATTCAGTGTGCATTGATGTGGTTCTTTTCACACCCCATCAGGGTATCACCCATTTAAAGCATAGCTTGGTGGTAACCGTCTTTTAAGCAATCTCTGGTTGAGACTTGGCCGGCAACTTGTTTTCCTTTTTTTTTGGGCATGAGTCTGAAGATTGAACAGTGCTGTTGGAAATCACAACAGCGGTGTTGAACTAACACAGTTGCAAATGCAAAAATGAACATTTTGTACTTCCCCAGTCACCTGGAAATTAGACACAAAATGTTTCGGCAACTTCTGAGATTCTCAAATTTTATCACTTGAGTGCAAATTATGCCAGCCCTCGTTGACAGCCTTGTGGACAGTGCAGATTGAGAGATGAGAATGGAATATGTCTAGCTTCGGAATCCTGCTTTGTGGATGACGTCAGCTGCTGAAAGATGAATGCATGATGTCTGACTTGTTGTTTGAATGGGCTTGTGTAGAATATTGTGCCAACCCATAAAAAGAGCCAAATAGAGCAGAACTTGTTTGGATGGGTGGCTCGTAAAATCCAGGATCCGTCAAAAATCCCAGGACAGTTGTTGGCCCCTTCATGCTTGCCAAAACAATGATTGTGCACATTTTACTTTCTTTCAGTCTTTTCATACTCTTGGAATTTCCATTACCAGGGAGTTGCTCCTTCACATGTGCTTCCACCGTGCAACTAAAACATCCCAATGCCATCCAAACACAGTTGTTCGCTTCGTAGCTGAACTGAATTTTGAAACTGGATTGGGTTGTCTCTAGAATTCTGGTGGATCCATTCTTCGTTGGGGCAATGATCACGACACGCTGATAAGCGGCTAGAGAATGGTGATGTGACTGGTGAAGCATAGCATTACAACAAAAGGAAACTGCACTGCAGTGAATCTGTTTCTTTCAATGGACTATTGAAACGTGCACCACAAGCGGTTTGAATTCGGGGGTATGGGTCAAAATGTCAACTTCAGTGTTTATGATCCGATTGTGTTCAAATTTGGCACACTGTTAGGGCTCATATGGAAGGCCAATCACACAAAATTTTACCTCATTAGGTCAAGTCGTTTCTGAGTTATGGGGTCAAAGGTCAAAATTTGTTGACCTAACTTTAGCGCAAGATTATAGGAGAACCGGTAGAGCTTTTTTGTCTGGTTTGGACAAAAATGTCACCAAAGCAATTCGTTTTTGCCTGATAGAGCCGCTTTTTGAAGTTTTTTCTCAAAAACATGGAACATTCCTTCATATTCCTCATTTGCTGCAGAAGCGATAGACCTTTTTCTTGATAATGGCCCAAAACATTATGAACAACTTAAAATATTGAAATTCCGGCTCTATCACCCAAAAGAGCATACGTTTTTCGTCCAATGTGCCAAATTTTACCTCTGCAGCACTTCCGGTGACTGAGAAAAAACAAGCGAAAGTTCAAGCATCCCCGGAAAAATGAAAGCGGTAAAAGCGCACCTTGAATTCAGTGGATTTTTCAAAGTAAATGAGAAATATGCTGTCGTGTAAAAAACTCGGGCGGGAATTGCGAAAACTCTTCAACCAATAAAGCCACAGTATGGTTATTGTATCATTGGACTCAGCATGAAATGGACCATTTGTGACACCAAAATGGACAAAAAAAACACATTTTTTTCATTTGCCTTTTGGTTTTATATGGTGTGGCCTTTCGGTTATATGGTCTTTTGGTTTTATTTCTGTCGACAGTCAAATCAGACAACACCTCAACCAGAGATATCAATCAACTCCACAGTGCACTGATTCAGATATTCAGTCCCACTTAAGCATGCTTCAGTGCCACATCACTTGTTTTTAGCCTTTTTCATCCAGTTTTAACTCCATACGTGCTTCAGTTCGCCATTTGTCCTTTATCATTTCAGCTCTCCTATCGACGTCTTTGATATTGCACCTGAAGAAGCATCCCGTGACCGTTGTGCTCTGACTTCTGTGAACGGACAAGGCAAACTTACTTCAACATTGTATTGGTAAATTTAATCTTCCAATGGAACCAAACGAAAATGATTAATCAGGGAAAAGGAGAAAGCTATGTTTTTTAAGAAGAAAGCAAAAGCCTGCCTGCAGCATACTCTTAGCAATAACGGAACGGTTATCCATGTTTTGGAAATATTTCACAAGGGGCAACTGTTTGATGTTGCTACAGGTGTGATTGAAGTTATAGATATTCCGCTATTTCTTTCCTTCTACGACTAGGAAGACTTTCTACCTTTGTAGGTTTATTCGCAGAGAATCCCCACCAAAAGACGTTCTACCAAATGGTGCCTCTTGACATCAGTGGCTTGACATGTGGTCAGAGGGAGCTGTTCATTCCCAGTGATCTCAATGCATTTTGTCAGGGTTAGTTGACATGTTTTTTTATTTCTCTGTTTGACGCAATAGCAAGATGAGCTATTGCTTCAAAGCCAATAGCACCACAACAAGTGGTGCTATTGGCTTTCAAGTAATTTTGATATGAAAATAATTTTGAATTCTTTTGTCCTCTTGCGAATGAAAAATCTTATTCGCTGGCTGGAAATGTGCCATCATAAAAAGGGGATTGCACTTTGGCACATCTGACCAAATTTGAACTGACAAAACTGCCATTCCTGCTCGAATTAACTGAATCATGTCTGATTAATTTGGTTGTGACAGATTAGATTATGATGTGTAAATGAGCTCACTACAGAATAGTTTAGCTTAGGTAAAGGTAAACAGGTGAGTTTGTGAAAAAATTAAACAAAATCGCCATGCCAAGAAATCCAAAATCGAATGACATGTGGAACATGCCTCTTGCAAATGCTGTTCCATGGAATACCTGATGGTAAAGTTTTGACATTCGTATTTTGGCTGTGATGTTTGCATGCTTAAAAATTTCATGTGTGAAAACGTTTGGACCCTGGTACAATTTTCCCAAGTTTTCACATTCATTTGTCCCATTTGTCACTTCTCATTGAAAGGGACATCGTGCCTCATTGCCGTTACACAAAATGTTATCGTACATCTCTGCCTTCGAGGAAATGTGAGGGAAAAAATGAAGGAACATTCTCTGGAACTGACTCAATCTGGACTTTTAAGCTGAAGTCTGAAAAAACATTTCTGAATTGTTTGGAGCATGGTTTGTCGATTGAAGTTTGCAAAAAGTGGCGTGCAAGGTCACCTAGCTCTGCACAATGTGAGTTCATTTATTGTTTATCTTTTTCCTTCTTTTAATATCCCCAGCACTTGAGTGCAGCCTGAAACAGGATTTCAAGGAAGCTGAAGTGCGGACTGTGGATTGTCCTGATTTGAGTCAAGCTCCATTTCACCTTGCTTCGTCTGGTAATGATATACGAGTTATCTCTTGTGCATGTCTGAACATGATGGCCTTTAAAGGAGGGGGACCTAGATTTTTCGTAAAAAACGAATAAATGTCCAATTTCTTTGTAATGTGTGGATCAGATGCTGTAATGTGTGGATCAGATGCGCTGAAATCTCTTATTTCTGATGGTGAAAACCAATTGCAAATATCTTCAACAGAAAACATGGTCTATACGAAAGACCGGAGGCATGTTTTTACTGCTGGCGGTGTAATCAGCAGCAAAACAAAAATGTTCTCGATCTTTGATGCTTTTTTCTCAACTTTTTGTTTTTCGAGCATTTTTTGTGTTCTACCCCGTGTATCTCAGCCATTATTTTTACGTGATCATGTTCATTTGGTGTACTTATGTAAAACACTATTCTAAAACGACTGACAAAGCCACATTTGACAATTTTTCCCTCCATTACAAGTTATAAACAAGACAACGGAAAAAAATGATTTACCGCTTTTCTGGCAGAGTGACACAAAATCACCTGCCACACAATTCTGGGGCCAAAAACAAGAAATCGGGCCTTGTCAAAAGTTTGGGAATGGTTTTTTACCCCTATAGCTTAAATTTGGGCATTCTTTCACGTGTGGTTATCGCTGTGCACGGGACGGAACATCGCTTTATTTTTTGCCCTAAATGGCTGCTGTGGCCAAACCAGAAGAGCTACGGTGTTCAAATTTTGCACAGAAGTTGTCTAGATTGATTCCAAAGAGTATGCAAAATTTGAACAAAATTGGTCGAAAAAGAAAAACAGTTTGGCGATACTAGGTTCCCCCTTCGTGAGATCTGAAATTGTAAGCAGTGAGCAACATGCTGTCTCGCATTTTAGGGCAAAATGTGATTCATTCTTTTCCATGTGGACCGGTTTGAAATCCAAAAATGGGACTGCTCATTTCAAATGCCAAGCGATGGGAATGGGATGTCAAGTTCCCTCATGCGATCGCAATTTCAAACAGGTCCACAAGTTACTTAGGGTGCCACCAACCTGGAAAACGTGGTAAACTCGGGGATATTTTTTCTTACCCTGGAAAACCTGGAATACCTGGAAAAATCAGGGAAATTTAGTGGTGCGATTTTCAAAAAAAAATCACAAAATTTAAGAAGTCAAAATTTCTTTTCGCTGAGCTGTTTTCACTTTCCAAAAAGAGTAGTAGATTGATTTTACGAATTTTGACTTCTTGGAACTTTTTTCTCATGTTTTGTCACACTGGTATGGTGGTTACATGCAATTTTTTCCCCAGAACGTTGGATAACAAACTTGCAAAAATGTCATTGTTATTTTTGTTGTGATTTTTGCCTTGATTTTGTGAGTTTATTTTGTGGCGTTTTGCAAATGCCCTTTTTTGTTTCCGTTTCTTTTGAATCCAATTTGTTGAGCTTGCAGAGTAAAGTACCTAATTTTGATAGTGGAGTTTTGTGTTTCTGTTTGTGGGCAAAATTCAAATACGTAAGTGTTTGAGATGCTCCATGAAGAAATGGTGGATAAGGGCACGGCTGAAAGGGGAGGTGGAGGTTATTCCTCGTGGGCATCTCATTTGCTCAATGTAAAAAATAAACAATGTACAAAAATACCACTGGAACTTTTTTCCATTTGGCCCTGGAAAACCTGGAAAACTCGGGGAATTCTTAAATTTTACAATGCTGGCAACCCTGCTTACTTTTCCTTCTGCAGACAAATGACACTGCTCGAGCATAAATGCTGGCAACCCTGCTTACTTTTCCTTCTGCAGACAAATGACACTGCTCGAGCATAAATGCTGGCAACCCTGCTTACTTTTCTTTCTGCAGACAAATGACACGCTTGAGCATAAATTCTGGCAACCCTGCTTACTTTTCTTTCTGCAGATAAATGACACTGCTCGAGCATAAATGCTGGCAACCCTGCTTACTTTTCCTTCTGCAGACAAATGACACTGCTCGAGCATAAATGCTGGCAACCCTGCTTACTTTTCCTTATGCAGACAAATGACACTGCTCGAGCATAAATGCTGGCAACCCTGCTTACTTTTCTTTCTGCAGACAAATGACACTGCTTGAGCATAAATGCTGGCAACCCTGCTTACTTTTCTTTCCGCAGACAAATGACACTGCTCGAGCATAAATGCTGGCAACCCTGCTTACTTTTCCTTCTGCAGACAAATGACACTGCTCGAGCATAAATGCTGGCAACCCTGCTTACTTTTTGTTCTGCAGATAAATGACACTGCTCGAGCATAAATGCTGGCAACCCTGCTTACTTTTCTTTCTGCAGATAAATGACACTGCTCGAGCATAAATGCTGGCAACCCTGCTTACTTTTCTTTCTGCAGACAAATGACACTGCTTGAGCATAAATGCTGGCAACCCTGCTTACTTTTCTTTCTGCAGACAAATGACACTGCTTGAGCATAAATGCTGGCAACCCTGCTTACTTTTCTTTCTGCAGATAAATGACACTGCTTGAGCATAAATGCTGGCAACCCTGCTTACTTTTCTTTCTGCAGATAAATGACACTGCTCGAGCATAAATGCTGGCAACCCTGCTTACTTTTCTTTCTGCAGACAAATGTCACTGCTTGAGCATAAATGCTGGCAACCCTGCTTACTTTTCTTTCTGCAGATAAATGACACTGCTCGAGCATAAATGCTGGCAACCCTGCTTACTTTTCTTTCTGCAGACAAATGTCACTGCTTGAGCATAAATGCTGGCAACCCTGCTTACTTTTCTTTCCGCAGACAAATGGCACTGCTCGAGCATAAATGCTGGCAACCCTGCTTACTTTTCTTTCTGCAGATAAATGACACTGCTCGAGCATAAATGCTGGCAACCCTGCTTACTTTTCTTTCTGCAGACAAATGTCACTGCTTGAGCATAAATGCTGGTAACCCTGCTTACTTTTCTTTCCGCAGACAAATGGCACTGCTCGAGCATAAATGCTGGCAACCCTGCTTACTTTTCTTTCTGCAGATAAATGACACTGCTCGAGCATAAATGCTGGCAACCCTGCTTACTTTTCTTTCTGCAGACAAATGACACTGCTTGAGCATAAATGCTGGCAACCCTGCTTACTTTTCTTTCTGCAGACAAATGACACTGCTTGAGCATAAATGCTGGCAACCCTGCTTACTTTTCTTTCTGCAGATAAATGACACTGCTCGAGCATAAATGCTGGCAACCATAGATTAAGAATATATGGTTAATGCACTGCTGGCTCCCTCTGTTGAATGAGTTTGCGGAATTTAAAAACTTCCGCTAGGTGGCAGGTCGATCGCATGATACACAACTTCGCCGCCTTTCAAATGCGATCAGCTCAGTGTGATTTGAAACTCGTTCAGAGTTTGTTTTTGTTTCGGCCTGTTTCATGCGCTGCTTTTTAATTTTTCTGGTTGTTTTCTTGTGCCAGGATATTCACAATGTGCCTGTACGGAGACAGTTTTTCCCGAAATGAGAAAATGGCAAAAGGAATGAGCTCGGTCTTGAAAGAATTGCAAACTTTGGAATGAAGACGGAGTTTTCTGAAGTGGCAAGCAAACCGCTCAAGAAATCAGTCCGATTCCTTCCCAGACCCTGTCCTTTCCATGAGGGACATGTTGTCCATTGTTTTTGCAGGTTGCTTCATTGACCACAGGCGGTTGCTGTGGCATTCCATAGGCGCAAACCTTCACCACAAGCTATAGGTACGGCGTCATGGATTGGCGAAACGAATGCGTTGCACAGGATTGAGCTCCCATTGGCAGCAGCGAGGGTTTGCGGGATGGAGGGAAACCTCAGAGCTGAAAACATAAAAAAAATTGGTGTCTATTTTGGTGCTAATGTTGCGGGTTCCTCCAAAGAGGACACATTTTCTTCGCCAGAGAGCGAACACGGGACCTGCAAAACGGGCCCGCGACTGATGGACTGCTACAGGGCGGATTTTTTTTTAATCGAGAAGGGGCCGTTGTCACACATGCCACCAAATGATCGTATCACTTTTATTCACAGTCCAGTTCATGGGCGTTTATCCCTCTGAGGCGTTTCGTCCATTGGGCCAACTGGACCATGGGCAAGGGACCCGTGCTGAAAGTGGGTCCGTTTTCCGGCTCGAGGAAAAAAAAACATTCGGCCGCACGTTTAAAAATTCTCGTTCCAACCTGGCATGTGCGATTGGCTCTCCCAGGTGTGACATTTCGTTTCTGGAATACAACCCAAAACGAACCCTAAATTTTCCCAATTTCTGCAACTTTGAGGGGCTCTGCACTCAGACCCACACCAAGGGCTCTGTAACCCAGTCTGGGCTGCGCCCAGATTCTTCACTGAGGCCATGCTCCCTGCAGAAACCTAAAATGATGTCCCTGTGATGGAGCCAAATCGGTGCCCCACCATGGCCTGAAAATTCACAGCCTGCATGCATGCAGTGTTGGCGAAAAGACACCCATTGTTGTTGCCCTTTGGTGTTGTTGGCCGAAAATTGAAAAAAAAAAAATTGACCCCGATCCGGTCTTGAACCCAGAACCTCTTGCATCCTAATCCTGTGCGATAGCCACTGCGCCATGGAGTCCCGCACTTCGATCTGTTTTTTGCGTTCACATTTAACGATGATGTGGATTGCCTCGCAGAAACGAGGCATTCAGGGATGCCCACGCCGATTCGCTTGTTCTCAGACCTTTGTGCACAGAATTTCCGGAGCAAACGAATTGCAACTTTGTTTGATTGGTTTTGGAATGAAGAAAAAAAATTGAAAACTGAACCTCCGAACACACACGTTTCTGTCCCCATCGGTTCCAGTTGTTTGCTGTGGAAAGCAAGAAATCTGGCACAATGATGCGGGTTGTCCATGACGTGAGAGGCCCATGATTTTTTTTGTCCAAAACCCGCTGTCGTTTCACATTTTCTGACAAGGTTTTCTTCAACGAAAAGTTTTCCAGACGCCCTCGGGGGAGACCCCCTTGTGGGCGACCCCCAGGGGGTCTACACCTTGCATGAAGTTTCGTACACCCTCCAACAAAACCTCAGCGACACCAATTTCGCCCCCAAAATGAAACCTGAAATTTCGTCAGCTTCTGGGGTCTCCGACCCCCAGATCCCCGGCATTTACTCCGCCCCTTGGAACCCCGCTGGGGCGCTACCCCCAGACCCCAATTACTGGGGGGCTCCGACCTCTATAGGTACTCACGTCTGGGATGCGCCCAGATCCTTCGCTCAGAGAAGACCACCTCGAAAACGTCACCCCCAAGTTCGAGATTCTGGCAAAAGTTGGTAGGAACTGACTTCCACCTGAGAGTGGAAGGCAAACCTTGGCGAAATTATCAATTCTGAAGGCAGGACGATGTTCAGCGTACATTTTTCCATGAGATCGCAAAGTTTTATTCCATTTGCCGCAGAGATATCGCCATTTTCCAGCGAAGATATTTGAAACTCCATTTGATTCTGTTGTCGGAAACTTCCGAATTTGTGTATCATGCGATCGCCGCGCCTCTTGCGGAATTTGTGAGTTTTCGGGTCTCAGTGCATTAACCATATATATTCTTAATCTATGCTGGCAACCCTGCTTACTTTTGCTTCTGCAGACAAATAACACTGCTCGAGCATAAATGCTGGCAACCCTGCTTACTTTTTGTTCTGCAGATAAATGACACTGCTCGAGCATAAATGCTGGCAACCCTGCTTGCTTTTCTTTCTGCAGATAAATGACACTGCTCGAGCATAAATGCTGGCAACCCTGCTTACTTTTCTTTCTGCAGACAAATGTCACTTCTTGAGCATAAATGCTGGCAACCCTGCTTACTTTTCTTTCTGCAGATAAATGACACTGCTCGAGCATAAATGCTGGCAACCCTGCTTACTTTTCTTTCTGCAGATAAATGACACTGCTCGAGCATAAATGCTCGCAACCCTGCTTACTTTTCTTTCTGCAGACAAATGTCACTGCTTGAGCATAAATGCTGGCAACCCTGCTTACTTTTCTTTCCGCAGACAAATGGCACTGCTCGAGCATAAATGCTGGCAACCCTGCTTACTTTTCTTTCTGCAGATAAATGACGCTGCTCGAGCATAAATGCTGGCAAGCCTGCTTTCTTTTCTTTCTGCAGACAAATGTCACTGCTTGAGCATAAATGCTGGCAACCCTGCTTACTTTTCTTTCCGCAGACAAATGGCACTGCTCGAGCATAAATGCTGGCAACCCTGCTTACTTTTCTTTCTGCAGATAAATGACACTGCTCGAGCATTAATGCTGGGCAAAGGATGTCTTTTACCCAGAAGGTTACCATTGAAAGCACTGCAATTGATTCCCTGTTGCCTTTGTCTGGGGATTTTCATGACATGGCTATTTGAAACAGTCTGGAATAGTGGAATGGAAGGCTTTCTCGTATTTAATGTTGTTCCTTCCATCATTTTCAATGAATTGGAATGAACAACAAATGCTGTTGTCCTGATCTGAGACCAATGTTAAGTGTTTTTCAAGTAGGTTTGTTGCAAAAAAGTGAAAAAAGATTTTTTTATGTTCGTGTTATCAACCCAAACTTTGCTATTTCTGAAACTTTTCAATTTTTCTCTGACGAAATACTCGTCTTTTAGAGACAGAGTTGATCGCTCAAAATTCATTCGTGTTGGTTTTCTTGCATTTTACGATACATCTGTGTTTTTCCTGCATTCAAAAGTGAAAGCATTCAAAATGCATCTTCTCCCACAATGCTTCAAGCAAAATTTTCAGAATTGATGTGCTGGACCTATTTTCCAGGAAACCGAAAATGGAGCACTTTTCAGTTTTAAGCTGTTTCTGGTTTCATAAGCTCGTGATCGCAGAAAAGCAGCTAAATTTTGTGGTGCTTTGCAGTATGTTAAAGTTCATGCTGAAATAAATTAAAATCCATGTGATGTGCAATTCAGCAAAAGTGGCTCCATAATGTTGTAGACAAGGAATTTCTCTTCCACAGGGTGACATGTGGCTTCATTCTGCCAAATGGTTCAGTTTTTGCATGTTATTCCTGTGCAACGCACACAAATTAACATGTCATTTTGTCAAATATCACAATTTTTGTGCTTTTTTCGCCCGAAAATTAGAAAAGGCTATCAAAAAGTTTTATGTGAAAGAGAAGGGTTTACCCCCCTTACCTGATGGAAATAATTCAGGGTTGCCAGCGACCTGGAAAACCTGGAGAACCTGGAAAAGTCAGGGAATTTGAAAAAAGGACCTGGAATACCTGGAAAAGTCAGGGATTTCAATGCCTTTTGCTGCCAAACCTGGAAAAGTCAGGGAAATGAACCTGCAAATAGGAATTTTCCAGTCAAACTTTCTCATTTTATGCCATTGATGGTTGTTATGGAAAATTGAATTGAGCAACACTCGGTTGTCAGGTTGCCATCACACTTCCACTTGTATCCAATCAGTTCATGAGATTCCATAAATTTGGAATTTGGCTTGATCATTTTCGCCTCACGTCATTGACTGCGTTAGCACTTCTATTTTCTGTTTGAGCTTTTGGCATGATCTTCTAATTTGATGGAACTTTGTAGCGATTGCCATCAGATGTTTGGTTGGCCATTTTCAAAACTAACAAGATGAGTGAAGATTCTCTAATATCTGGTCAACGTTTGACTTTGGCGTGAAATTCAACAAAACGGATCACTTGTATTCTAAAAATCCGGTTTTAAAAAGGTAACAGGAAAGTGTGACAAATAAGTGGCAACAGGAGGGTGCAGAGGTTTCACTTCTGGCCTCTGGGTGCCACGTGAATAAAAACACAATGAAAACTTTCTGAGGGTTGGAGTGACTTTGAGATGTAACATTGCCTTGTGAATCACGTTACTCACAAAACAAACCATTCGAGCGTTTTCCAGTTTCATGTTTTCCTCATAATCCCGATCTTTGAAAATTACGCATTTCTACAATTTTGCAGATATCAGGCTGAACTTTTTGATCACTTGGCCCTCATTTTATGTACTTTTTAACTCTACTCTGTGATGATTGCAAGGCATTTTGTTTTTCTCAATCTCAAAGCAACCCACCCACTTATCGTGAAGAACAAAATTGACAGGGTGTCCCATATCAGCTGCAACATTTGTGTTTTCTTCAGGTGTTTCACTGTTTTTTCCTTCATAGGTTTGCGAATGCTTTTTGCATGATTTATGCAAACAGTCTAGCACATCGTCACGATATGTGCCTGAGGGTGTTGACCTTTGACAATGATCGTGAAGCAACACGACGATTCCAGAGGCTCTGGATGAGGAAGCACCATTAATCCCATCAACAGTTGAGCGTTGGTGAAAAAGGCTCCAGAAGACTGGTAACGCAAGCGAACAAACGAAATCAAACACCGGGGTGCTGTTGTCATTCGACTACCAACCAGAGAATAGCATGATGATGGGATGGTGGCATCTGCAGCTCTGAGATCACCCACCCGACCTGAATCTAGTCGCCAGCTCGCGCAGAGACTGGCCAGAAAAAGTCCTTGAATCATCCTGAAGACCCACTTGCCCGAACGATGGATCGGCATCAGGGATCACATTGAATGGTTCCCCGAAGCCCCAACCTCACCGTGTGTGACATGGGGTAGACTGTTGATGGGATTGGCATTTCTTCATCCGGATAAGTTTCTGGTCATCGCTTCATTGCTTCAGGATTATAGTCAAGGGCTGGAGCTAGCCACGAATCAAGACTTTATGCTCGACTGTGAGCATTTTATCATGCATAATCAAACGAGAATAATCCAGCACAATGCAACAAAGATGCAAACCTAAAGAACACTGCAGGAATGAAAAAAAAAAACGAGAAAAAACACACAAAAGAACACAAAAACTAAAATGTTGCAGCTTTCTGCGACACTCTATATTTATGACACTTGCAAAGTTTGACCGTTTCTGAAGACATAAACATCAACCGCAGCACTGCCTTTCGTGACTTTTTGACCTCTTCTTATCATAGCCGAGGGTAGCTTCCAGATTGTTTGTGAAAAGTCCTCTTTTCGTGCCCCCTTTTACCGAAAAACAAACAAACAATTGAAATGATTTTGACCAAGACAAATAAATCTCGTTTCTGGGGACCCCCCCCTAAAACACCCAGTCTAGACAGCCATTGCCATTGCAAATTAACTCTCCAAATGGACCTTGCCAAGCCATGAACTGGAGGAATTTCTCTTTTATGCTTTTTTATAAAATATGAATTGGTATAATGCGAAATTGGAAGCAATTTTAGTGGTATTGAGCATGTGACGTAGTAGTGGAGACTGCAAAGACTGGAGAATTCTGAAATTTAAAAAATTTTAAATCAGGCAAAGTGCTGGAAAAAGGGCCTGGAAATTCCTGGCACCAGACCTGGAAAACCTGGAAAAGTCAGGGAATTGAGATCTTGAAAACGGCTGGCAACCCTGCTTGGCACTGATAGATGTTGCTGTGTCCTGTCATAAAAGCGAGTGTTCCATCTTTCCATTTTCTGTCTTGCGTCTTGTGAGCAGTTGCTCTCCTTTGACAATGTCAAAAATTGGAAAATGTTCACAAATCGTCATCTCTTTTTCAAAATTATTTATTTTTTATGCAGGAACAGTGCCGAGATTTGACCAACGCAACAGCCACTAGGCAGGCATGAGCTAAGTCCGGCTTGTTTCTGATCCTATTTGGCACCATTGTGAAATATATCTGCTTTTTGTTCCAACAGGAATTTGTGGTCAACCATGCTTGGTGGATCTCGGTGGAGTTGGTTATCTCATGCCAACTGTTGATAAAGAGAGATATTATGATTTGTTGTCACTGCCAGATGCCATCTCAAGTTCAGGAAGCAACGGCAAGGAGTTTCTCATTATTGGAGCTGGTGCTGGCCCATGGCCAGTTGTTGGTCGAAATTCGGAAGTAATGTTCTCCCTTGTTGCCTTTCTTCAGCCTCTGTTTACCTAAATCACTATTCATTTTTTGCATTTCGACTTGTTTGCATTTTCCTATCCGTCTGCTTTTTTTGTGTCCCAGTTTTTTTTGTTTTAAGGTAAAAATTAGGGATAAGGTGTGAGATAGCAGGCCCTTTCCGGCAGCATATAAAAATTTTGCTTGATTTTTTCGATTTGCACCTCACATTTTCCTTATTTTCCGTAAAAAAGGGGGAACATGCTCATTAACCTGTGCTTGGGCCAGCACAGCCAAGGCAGAGTCCCTCGAATTAAAAAGCTCTTCAAAGTATACTCGTTGCTTGCCATTCAAGGCAGCAGGTGGCTCTCGATGGTGAAGCCATATGAGGGACCGGGAATAAAACTGCCCCAAAGGGGACAGGTTAAAAACTGCCAGAAAGGCAGGTTTAAAACTGGCACAGTCGGGAAAACCAAGCAAAGCTTGTGTGTAAAACCGCTACCTGAACGCGGGATATAAACCAAGCCGAGGCCAAAAAGGTGTTTTCTCTTGAAGGCATTTTGGAGGCATTCTCTCTTGAAAGGATGAAATGTAAGTGGATGAGTCGTGACTGAAATAAAGAAAAGGGGCTAGAATATCACATTCTGACCAGTGCTCAGCCACATTCATGATTTCAATGATACGCAGACAGAGTCAAAGCATGAGGGTGCACCTGTTGTCTATTTGTGTCTTATTATGATCTTAAAATACTCTTTGTCAGCAGCGAAACGATAATTTTTTCAATGCAGAATGATCGGCTACAAGCTGAATGTGTTTGTTTGGGAAGAAGAAAGATCGTGCCATCATTACGGTATGCGACACATTGGAAGAGCATTCTAAAAGAGGCGCAACAAAAATAAAATTGTGCAAGTTGCTGGGCAAATTTTTCATGGTGGAGTTGAATGAAAGGGAACATGTCTATTTACAGTCGGTCAAAGAAGAAACAGAATCCGTAATGACTTTAACAGTTCCATCTCTGTAGTGTCCCAAAATTCCCGAAATAACTGCAGTTTTTAAGTACCAACTCTGAACATTGTCGTCTTGCAGATGATGATCAATATGCTGGTAAATGGTAACAGGAAGATGGTCAAAGACAACTCACATGTTTGTGTTTTGCTTGAAGAAGATGGTGCAGTGAAGAAGGATACCAATGACAAGAAATACCAGTTGAAGTCTGTCAGAAGTGCAACATGTGCCCTTTTGCAGAATTACTACTGTTCCCGTGGAAGCCGAGAAGGAAAGGTATGGCACATTATGCATACTTTTTAATGCTCACTTCCAACTCTCCCAACGGTTTTTTCTTTCTTAGTGCTTGCTGCTAAAGGGTGGGGTCAAAGTTCCTCAGTTTATTCTGTTTCGGTTGTGATTCACTGGGATGGCTGATTTCAGCAGCTTTTGTATTGCTCAGTGCCTATTGGATGCATGAGGATGGAAAGACATACAAGATTTGGTGCCCCGGAGAACCAAGGCGAATTGAAGATTTCAATGATTTTCCTCAGTGTTATCCTGGGGATGCTGAACTCTGATGACCGTTTCCGTGTGAATGTTTTTGACGACCATGACACGGAGGTCAACATCATGTTTCACATGTTGGGGGCTGCCAAGATCAAGGGGGTCCAGGCTACTGCCTGCGGCAAAGTGTTCTTCTCCCAAGACCGCAAGATGTCGTCGTCAGGAACAAACGGAGTTTGTAACCAATCGACGATTGCGAAAAAATGTCCTGATGTCCTCCATGGTTTGTTGGTTGATTCTGTCATATCTCATGCTCGGTCCTATCTCATGCATTCAACAGGCAGCCAGTAGACGTTGCTCAATTGAAAAACTGCGGACAGGTGGAATCAGCCATCAGAGTAAGTCACACCTGATTCAGAACCAGAAAAGAAAAAAAAACTGAGTTTACCCACCCTGTGGATATCATAACACTTTTCCATGCGTTTTATTGCAGCCTACTCTTTCTGCTCGACCATCCATTGTTCATTATCTCCTAAAGTTTTGATTTTCATTGTTCTATTGGCAGGTCTTTTCGATAAAGTGCAAACACCGCACTGGGCCAAACAATCCAATGGATTGCATGCGTTTGTGCTTGGAAGAAAAATATCCAAGCGAAACAATTGGTAAGGGATCGCAGTGATGATGTGTGGTGTCAATTTTAGCGCTTTTTTTACTGTTTGCTATTTAATTGTTTGCAAAGTCGGTTTTTATTGGGAAGTATGGTAGAA
This sequence comes from Sinentomon sp. SZTP_YWyxl, assembly GCA_030068105.1. Lineage (NCBI taxonomy): Eukaryota > Metazoa > Arthropoda > Protura > Sinentomata > Sinentomidae > Sinentomon > Sinentomon sp. SZTP_YWyxl. Next base: position 1,200 of record JASGXE010005081.1, on the reverse strand, counting down.
TTTCTCCCACAGATCCAGTTTTCTACCACACAGGGAAGGCTGCGGAACTTTAGGGACAACCATTTGAGAACTCACTGAAAGGGACACCGTCCAATGGCCCGTTTTTGGTCCACGTGGTGGTAAAATTTTTTCCATGGCATTTTAAAAAATCCATGTTCATTTTTTCCACAAATGTGACATTCTTCTGAAAACGTTGCTTAGAGGCTTGGACGAAAGCTGACGAAATCATTCAGAAGAGCTTAGAAGCTGCTGATGACGGGCTCTTCTTGCTGCAAAAGCCAAATTTTTTTTGTCATTTTTCATATGACTACAGGTGAATGGGAGAAAGAGCATCACAATGAGATTTCGATCAGCAATACCTAATTGCAAACTCTTGGGCAGATTCGTTGGACTAAATATCTGGCTGGGTTGATCCAGTTACGTTGAACTGACTTGGTTGATGGTAGTTGTTTAATGAGTTGACTTGGCCGCTAAGGGTGGGCGTCTTTAGAGTACAATGCATTTCTGCACCGAATTAATGGTGATTTGCAAGAAAAGGTGCCCATTCAATACCTTCTTTGGCACTGGAGTGACTGTCCAAAGAAGAGTCCTTTTTAAGTTTATTTTTTTTTTTGCAAAATCCCTTATCGTATTAACTTTTCATTTTGAAAAATTTATTTTCTCCTTTGTTACATACTCCCTTTGTTTCTGAAAGGTCGGAGTTTGGTGGCACAGGACTAATGTTCTTTCTTAGCCTGCTAAAATCACTTTGGATCTTTGAGATGCCCCGGAATTTAGCTGTGCAAACTTATCACATTTTTGATAAATGTTTTATGATAAATGGGGTGAATGCCCCTCCCAGTCAGACAACATGAATTGGATGCCAGGTTCCACAAGTTCGAAAAAATGAACCCTCCATTGGAGCGGATGCAGGGAGTGTGGGCCCCCCTTGTTTGGGAAAATACATTTTGCTACATTTTTACAGAAAATCACATTGGTATTTCAACTGGGATTAAAATTAATTCCTTTGGGATTTGTCATTTTTGTAGGCCTGCTTTACCTGACAACGTCTGTAATTTTTTCAACTTGTTGTTTGAGTTTGTTTATTTCCTTTCACTTTGTTGTGCTTTTCCATCTGTGTCATTCAGGATTCGGAGGAGCAATGCTGCTCAAACAAGGATTGGCCAATATTCACGTGATGCCTGACTTCAGCCAGAAGGA
>JASGXE010005080.1:0-26612 GCA_030068105.1 Sinentomon sp. SZTP_YWyxl | reverse complement strand
ATCGCCGTCTATGATGGAGTATTTGATCTGACTGTTTGCTGTTCCTGTGGGAAGAGAGAAAGAAATAGTCGGTCACTTTGTGAACAAAAGTCAAAATGTCTTCGCACTTCACTTTTGCCTCACCATCCCCTTCGGGAATAGAATCGACGGTAGAGTTCGGCGTTCGGCAGAAGTTTACGCAATCTCATTTCCAGTCGGATGGGTGATTCCCTCTCCCTTCAAGATATTCAGTAGATTCTGCTGGCAGCTGGTGTCCAAATCATAGAAAGCTGCGGTGACATTCCATAATTTTCACCCAGTGTTTGGCTCATGATCTGGGGAATCATTTGGCGAGGTCTCCACTTCTCTTGCCAAAAAGTATTAGGCATCAGGATAACTTCATGCCCACAAAATTCCTCTTTCGGTGACTTTTAGTCATAGTCACAGACATGAGATCTACTGAACATTCTTCAATCACACATTGAAGTTTTGCAGCTTTTTGGTGGCAGGAGTGTGAAGGGTGGGGGCTGATGGATTCTCAGGGCATCGGCTGGCGATTAATTTGATTATAAACAAACAATTTTGGGGGCATGATTATATAAATTGAAAGGTTACCCCTCCCAGAGGGTTGAGGCAAAACCGCAATTCTTAGAAGTCGAAACAAATTCCCACAAGAATTACGGATCCTGCTCAGAATTTTGATCAACCCAAACTGCTTGGTGGTAACAAGTGGCATAATTTCGAGTACCCTGTCCTGATCAGCAACCTCGATTGACTGACTTGACTGACGACAAAGTCCAAACACCACCCTGGTGAGTGGTGGTGTGATCTGAGAATCTATACCCACAATTCTCTCACCGTTCAGATCCATGTCGTGTGCTCTGATAATGACAGGTGTTGTGAAATCCATATGGTTTTCGAGCAGGTGTGCCTCATATCGAGTCTGAAGGAAGACTGGTGCATTGTCATTGGCATCTGCTATGGTCACCTTCATTGGCACTGAATTCCTGGAAACGGCACAGATATCAATGATTAATTGATGAATGATGTGACGATGTGAATGCATCATATCAATTTTATTTTGATTGATGTGCTATTGATCTTGACATTGATATTGGGTCACGGTGATTTTACAGGTTAGTTGTGGACTTAACGAGCACATATGTTCAGGCAGAGGGTTTACCCCTCCCCTGAAGGTTACCCTGTCCGGTATTTTAAAGTGGCTACCTGCCTTAAAGTATTTACAAAATTCCTCAACTCTCAATGGTGATGATGACATTGGAGAAACAGAACAAAAAGCCCCATGTTGGGTCCAATTTACCTCCCATCTTTTCACATTTTTGGGCCACAGGTGGCAAACTGAGCTGTGTTTCACTGGCTACAAAAGCTATTGGCAATTTGGACCGTTCTTGCTTCAAGTTCAGACTGTCAACCTTTCCCCCTATTCCTGGGGGATCTTGCTTCTGCGACGCATGGAAGCATTGGAATGGAAAGATGCAAATTCTGTTATTCATAATTGACCCACGAAAATGCTCTGTCAAAGGTTCATATTTTCGCAACGATACTTGAGAGCTAACCTCAGAAACTTTGATGAAATGTGAGTGTTGACCAATTTGATCACAAGTGACAACCATACGATGGAAAATATGAGAAATATTTCTGCATAAAAACTTCGAATTTGACGTTTTAAAATGCCCGGCAAACTTTCGAACAGCATGGCTGAATTTTGTGTTAACAGAAAACAAACTACAATGTCCAATGTCAAAACTGCAACGTGCATTGTCAAAACTACAACGTCCATTGTCAAAACTACAACTCCATTATCAAAACTACAACGTCCATTGAAAAAAACTACAACGTCCATTGTCAAAACTACAACGTCCATTGTCAAAACTGCAACGTCCATTGTCAAAACTACAACGTCCATTGTCAAAACTACAACGTCAATTGTCAAAACTACAATATCCATTGTCAAAACTACAACGTCCGTTGTCAAAACTACAACGTCCGTTGACCAACCAACCTGTTTCCCTTTCCCAGGTTATCCCTCGCTTCAACGGTCAAATGAAAGACGGACAACTCCTCCCTGTCAAATCCATGATCAGCTGATTTGACCGTCACCACTCCGGTCACTGCATCAACAGCCAATTTATCGGAGAATGTCCCCGACAGACCGACGTATCTTATTCCCTCTGTTCCAAATACGCCCGAATCGATGTCCGTCGCCTGAACCCAGGCGATTGTTGTACCGACCGTCGCATCTTCCACCACTGTCGCCTGTTTGCGGATTGGACAAGAAAACTCAGCAGCTCATGAGTGAGAATTTTCGATAATTTGTCAAGATTTAGAAATCATGCTGACGGAAGGGGTTAAACAATAGGTACACCCTGCAAATCCTTCAGGACAAAGGCTAGAAGCAGATAAACTGGAACCACGTGACCTATGTGGCACATGTGATCAGTCCATCAAAATCCATCATGGGCATTTTCTTGTGGAAAAAATGCCAGATGCTTGGCATGAGATATTGCAGGGTATTTTACAAAAAGAAACAGTAATCTTATGGTGGTTCCTGGAAGTGTTCCAACATCCCATCTTACCAACTCATAAAAAGCTTGGTTCTGAACTAGGTACCATTCCAATTAAGGGCGAGATAGATATGAGGTCATAGTTTTGCACACAAAATCTGGATGCATGAACGCTTGCGCCAGTGGTTTGTGCGATTGTAGCCACTGTAAAACCAGGTCCACAAACTGTGATGACTAAATCAAAGATTTAGCAACCTTTAAACCATCAATGTCGGAGTCAACAATTGTTCAGGAAAATCTTTCAAAAACAAGACCTCTGGTGTTTCTTTTTACTCTTTTTCCAACAAAAGTGCCCCACAGAGAACTGGCATAAGTTAAATTATAATAACTATGGAGCTGGCGGAAGGCATGATGAGTTGAGAGTGGTGTATAATCACTTCCGTTACAGTTGTCAAAGAAGATAAAAACAGTAAAAACTAACTCGAATCGATTTCACCGATCACCATGCCGGCGTCTTCAGCGGAGTCCTGGTACAGACTCAACCAGGACTCCGCTGAAGACGCCGGCATGGTGACCGGTGAAATCGATTCGAGTTAGTTTTTACTGTTTTTATCTTCTTTGACAACTGTAACGGAAGTGATTACGCCACTCTCAACTCAAGTTAAATTATGCCAATAAAAACGTAAATTAGTTGAATACTCACAGAATAGCTGGGTTGTTTGAATTCCGGAAAGTTGTCGTTGACATCGAGGATGTTTACCGTGACAGACGCAGTCGAAAACTTCCGATTCAACGAACCAACGGTTTCCATCGCAATAATGGAAAAGTTCACGGCTGTAAATGAAACCGATTCAGAAATGAACTTTTTTAGCAATACCGAACTTAAGTGGAAATTTACGGAAGGGCAAATACCCATGCACTTTCCGGACAAAGAAGCCGGCAATGAGCTACCAGATCTCTGAGCCTAAAGAAGACTACCAACTTAAAACTTTTAGTAATGAAATTAATTTGCACCAATTTTGCAGTCTGGCTGGACGGAAAAGAATGGGCACCGCAGATATAACTTTTGCCCCGGAAATCACAAACACTCGAAACGACGGTAAAGTGCCGAAAAACAATCCAGAATCCACTTTGGACGAAAAACCTGGCAGCCCAAGCCCGGCCATCGGAAGATAGCAACTGATTCCTGTTGAGGATATGGGACTCTGGGACGACGTATAACAAAAAAAGTCCTCTTTACTAATAAACCGTGGTGCAGTGAAGTTTGTGCCAATCAGCACAAATACCTGCCCAGGGTGACAAAAAACCGTTTTGGGCCCTGTCCCAAGAAATTTCGAACCCAGGCACAGAGGATCTTGAAGACCTTTGTTGCCCTCCAGTCCAGTCCTATTTTCGTCCCGGTCCCGGCGTCAACCGTCCAGGGAGCATTACTCCCGTGCTTTCGTGCTGCCGACATTTTGCAACCTTCCCTGCACTTGCCCAATAACCTCAATTTCTCGACCTGTGGTACTTGGCATTTCGGGGATCAGATGTCATGTCACCGTACATTTTGGGCAAAAAATTAGATAATCAGCGGCAAACAAACCAAACTTCACCGCATAATTCTTCGTCAAAGCACAAAGAAAACTATCGGCATATTCCTCGTTCCAAGTCACCCTGGGTTCAATTCAATAGATAGATTGTGTTGCGAAATTTTAATTTCTATGCACAACGCTTTGGTATTCCATTTCCACTGTTGCATTGAAAGATGCATCCTCCCTTGAATTGAGTCCTTTAGGAATTCCCAAAAAACCAGCCCCGAACAGCGATGGTTCGTAAAAGTCTAACTTTTGACAACTTCGTAGTCCAGTTTGGTCGAGTCCTTGACCCGAATCAAGAAGGATGCTTCGTTGATGCCCTTTGAAGGGTTGACCTCGAACGTTCCCCCATCCCCTTCCAAATGCATCTGAAATGTACCGTTGTTGCCCTGGTCGTAATCGAACACTTCGGGGATGGCAGAGTTGAGGAAGGTGACCGGAGTGCTGTACTGGGAGTTCTCGGCGATTTCGGCAACGTAGGAGGAACTGCGGAAGACTGGTGTCTCATCGTTAACGTCCGTTATGATAACTGTCACTTCGGTTGTCACCGTTGGCGAAGGGAACACACCCCTTGACACTTCTTGCGCCTGCAACACGAAAAACAAACGGGGTGGGATTATTTAAAAAGGTTTCCATGCTCTCCCGCAAACATCAGAAGGTATGCCCTGCGACGAACTCCCATCAAAATATTTCAAATTTTCTGATTCAAGAATAGGTAATTGTCCTTGCAACAATTCTGAAACAGTGCTGGTTGTTGACGCATCCAACTGGAAATGCCAGATTTTAGGAACTTGCGCCAGCAGCGAATCGAGGGATAAGTGTTCCACGGCCTCATTTCGCTTGCCCAATTGGCTCATTTTTGTGTTGCTGTCTTCCTTGATTTTTGTCAACCTTTACAACACAAGAAAATTCCCCTCCTTTTTGCATGAATAACGTTCCATTCCCTTGGTTTGAGTTTCGGATTCGGGGAGTTCTGGGAATCCAGGGAATTCTGTTTCGCATTTTGGATGGCAACACCAACGTGATTCTAATGTAACTCTCATTGCCCATCCCCGCCCATCGATCGCCAATTTTCGCTCTTTTCCTTTCTCTGCCGTCGCGTCAAGAGGCCGGTTTTCCTGGCTGTGGTTGATTTCTGCGTCGCTGTGCATCGGCAACGAACTGTTTAATTTCTCTGGAACCAAATGACGGATTTTGATTAAATCTTTTGTGTTGGAAAGCTGAAAATTAGACCTTTTCAGGACTATAAAATTATCCCGAACTTTTCACGGGCAAAACTTGAAAGTCATGTGGGGAAAAAATATGTTCAAATTTTGATTTGATAAAATTTTGCGTTCTTGCCTAATACTTTCAATGATTGCGCGATTTTTTCCGTTATAACATGGTTTTGGTCTGCGGAAGAGTTGTAGAGGAAGCCCTCAGCTATCCACGGACACCAAATCATTGCATTTGAACACCATTTGACTCTTTTTTTTTTAGGGAGAACGCGACGCGGAAGAATTCATTTTATTTTTTGCACAAGAATAAGCGGGGATGAGGCCGCGTCTCCCTTGCAGGCCGCGATTTTTCCCGTGTAACATGGTTTCGAGCTGTGGAAGAGTTATAGAGGAAGCTTTCAGCTTTCCAAAAATACCAAAATCATTGAATTAGAACATCATTTGACCATTTTATGGAGAAGAAACACGACATGGAAGCATTTTTTGTTTTCGACGCAACGAAAAAAATGCTTCCATGTCGCGTTTTTATTCATAAAATGATGATCAAATTCAATGATTTTGGTATTTTTGGAAAGCTGAAAGCTTCCTCTACAACTCTTCCGCAGGTCAAAACCATGTTACAGCGGAAAAAATCGCGCAATCTTTGAAAATGTGAGGCAGGAACCCGGAATTTTATCACATCTTAACTTGGACACTTTTGTATATCTCCAATATTTCAGCTTTTACCAGCGAAAAATTCGGGGCTGTTATATACGTCCAAAATCGCACATTTTTCTGCTTTCCAGCACAAAAAATTCTGTCAAAATCCGTGAAACGGTTCCAGAGAAATTTAACATTCCGTGGGTGACAACCCGCGACCGCCGTATAGTCGCAATGCATTTTACTTGTCGCAGTAGGCCACCGAGCGACATTCGCGCCTCTTGCGGACAAATAAAAACTGGCGACACCCAAAGCGACGAATTACGCCACTTATTGAGTATTAAAATCACGTTGGCAACACTTTAGTTTCACCGCTCGTTTTGTTTTGACTAGTTTTGTTTTGAGATTTGAACGCTTTGCAGAGAGATTTGAACGCTTTCCACCAGCAGAGATTTGAACTCTTTGCAGCATAGATTTGAACGCTTCAGCAGAAATTCGAACGCTTTGCAGCATCGATTTGAACGATTTGCAGCAGAGATTTGAACGCTTCAGCAGAAATTCGAACGCTTCAGCAGAAATTCGAACGCTTTGCAGCAGAGATTTGAACGCTTCAGCAGAAATTCGAACGCTTTACAGCACAGATTTGAACGCTTTGCAGCAGAGATGGAAACGCTCTGCAGCAGACACTTGCAGGGCGTTGTGAGACAATTGGTATTTTTCATTTGTGTCTTGCAATGGAAGTCTTTCTCACTTGCACACCCTCATTTATTGGTTTGAAAAATATATCTCTAGTTCCATCCTGAACTCGTGAAGTAGCCGATCAGAATGGTGGAACTCCCACAAACCCGTTTTCGTTCTCCCCCAGCATCCGGAAAACTGCTGAACAGCCGTCTGTATCCAAGGGCGTTTGTTATGAGAGTACCACTGTGTGCACACCTTTCCATCTGCAAGGCCCCACTATCACGTCATTTCCACGGTCAAAGGGTCCGGACAAAAATCACCTCCTTTGACAGCCCCAAGAGAATTTTGATGCAGGCTAAGGAGAATTCCACATGGGAAAGAATTCTCGCACATAAGCTGCTGTTGCAAAGGGTGGTGTGGCCACCATCCACACTGAAATTTGACATTTGAGTGTGGCAATAAATCAAAATGCAGTGTACGTTGTGGAACATATATTAACCATAATTTTCAGGATGTAAGCGCCGTTGTTGTCCATAGCTGATTCTCTGTCCAGAAGCTTCTGGGTGTAGACAATCCCCGATGTTTTCTCGATGTTGAAAGATCCGCTGGTGTCCCCGTCTATAAGGCTATAACTGATGTTGTTATTGATGCCTCTGTCACCATCAGCTGCTTCCACTTGCAAGACAGGAGTGCCAACAGGGACGTCTTCCGATATCCGTGACACAGGTGGCACGTTGACGAATACAGGTGGCTGATCTTCAACGTCGATGACTTGGATGACTATGGCAGCTGTGGCACTGTTGATCTGGAGGACGGGAAAAGGTTATTGTGTCAGCGGGAACAAGGGTCATTGGGGTTAACATAGGTCCAAGAATTTTTTTCGTTGGAAATTATGGCTGAGACAAACCTTAGTGTTAAAAAAACCTTGTGTTGAAAAAACATCGACATCTAGTTTGTTGATTTGGGGTAAAACGGGACAAGGATATTAGGTATTATTATTTTTTTATTATTACATTGAAAACAGCAAAAATGATTTGCGCTGCATCAGGATGCATGCATGTTAAAAATTGTAAAAAGTCAGCAGTAAAAGCCTTGTCAATAGGTTAATCAAACGAAATTGAAAAAATGGAAATGGGCAAAAGATGTTTACAGTTCGCTGGCGCTAGAAATGCGGGAAAGAGTGGTGGATATTCAAGGGCGGAGGGGTCCAAGGCCAGATATTTTAATCCAAGAAGCGAGAAGATTACATAATTTGATTTGCAAAAGCCACATACCTTTACACATCGCTCACCCTATTTGTTCAAAGGCTAGAAACTTATTTTTCTCCGAATTCTCTCCGCCCCGGAAATCCTTAAATCCAAAGAAGTTTGGAACCAAAATATTGCAAAGGACAACTCCATCTCCTGGAATCAGACTAATTTTTGGAAAATTCTAATGTTATTGGAACGATCCAACCAACCCATGATGAGAATAAACTCACTTGTGCAAGGCGGCTTGCACAAGTGAGTTTTATTCTCATTTCCATGGTATTTCCATAAAAAAAAATCACGAAGATTACACCAAGATTACATTTCACACCAAAAATTACCAAGAAAAGCGTTGCATTGCAGGATAACAGGAAAATTGGACAGGTTATTGATTTTCACCCCTATTCAACAATCCCCTTTCAACAGCTGTATTGAATGCCTTCGGTCAGCATTTATTTGACAAACTTGTTGCCTCGGAACTTGACCTCAGACAACATCGCCGAAGGACATGGGCGTTGTTCCATGGTCCTTATATGGTGCCAAATCGATGTCAATCTTTGAACCAAAGGTCGATCCTTGAACCAAATGCGACAAATTCTCATTCGGTCCTCTTAATCTGACGCAATTCTTACCCTTCCTGAAATTCCCCTATCTTTGGCAATCAGTCTCAGCTGATAGATAGACTTCCGTTCGTAATCCAGTTTCGTTAGCAGTCTTAGCACACCCTGTCCACCTGCAGTTGACATTGAAAAAAGGTTGCGGTCGGCATCCATCTCATGAATATCGTACAATACCTGAGAAGAGACCGAAGAAAAAAACAGAGAAAACTGAACGTTTGAGAAAAAACGACGCAACCCCAATGAAGTTGATATATCTGCCTTCCTCAAATCCGAAAAGACAACCAACAGACCCATAGAAGAGGGCCTTAAAACTGACCATGGGACCAAAAAATTTAACTAATGTCTGATTCCTTTCGTTCCACATTTCCAACGTGTGCCCGTGGAGTTCGTTCCCTTTTTGACCCTCTGAGTCAGATTGGCCTGTTTCACGCTTGCTTTTGTCGGCACCCAAATTTCATGCTCTCGGCCTGTGTCTGGCCGCAAATCGCAATCGCCCTGGCCAAATTGAGCGCCGACCATCAGAGGAACAAAATGGAACTGCTGATAACATAATGTGGAGGTAACCAGCTTCTCGCACTCACACTTTTAACATCACTCCAAAATCCTGAACACGATTCAATGCAATTTTTACAAGGGCAACACGAAAGAGTACAGTGCCGGAAAAATTAATGGAACCACACATGCAATTTAAATGCAGTTTCGGTAGTCAGTGAAACATTTGATTCCGCGACGAAAATTTAGCATCAAAGTGTTTCCTTTGTAGTCCAACCAAATGAAGAAGAAAAAAATCGAAAGTGTTTTTTCTAAAATATATGCAATAAAATTGTTGAAACAAAACTTGTGAAACAGGTGTCACAACATGTTTGTGAAACACGACACTTTTTTCTTTATGAAAAAAGGTCGCAAGTAAAGGAAAGTTTCGGAGGCAACACCATTTCTGCCATTTAATTTACGTTTGTGGCTCCATTAATTTTCCCGATGCTGTACCTGCTGTAAAAATAGCGGACCCCAATCAAGGATGTGATGTCAAATTTCCACCTTCAATTTCCGAACCCTGTGGACAGATATAAAGGGTTATCCGTCGCAATAAAAATTCAGACGTTGGTTGAAATCGTTCTCCCAACAGCATTGTCGTTAGGGTACTCCTTCTTTGTGACCAGACTTGGACCAGTTTAGGACCAGCTTCTCTCACAAAATGGCTCACTCGTGAGAAATTTCTCTCAAAAGACTTCAAATTTTGCAACCCCTGCGAAATTTGTGCATTGGAACAAACGAACACAGATGACACATGCTCATCACAACTTTGGATGGTGAGCGAACGGCGCCGAACTGAATTAATAATTATGCCATAACATCAACTTCAATGCTGAGCGAACAGCGCCAAACTAAATAAAGGGTTGTGCAATCCACACAAATTTGATGCTGAGCGAACGGCGCCAATAAAGGGTTATGCAATCCACACTAACTTTTAATTCTGAGCGAACAGCACAAAACTAAATAAAGGGTTATGCAATCCACACTAATTTATGATGCTGAGCGAACAGCGCCTAACTAAATTAAGGGTTATGCAATCCACACTAACTTTTAATTCTGAGCGAACGGCGCCCAACTAAATAAAGGGCAGTGCAATCCACACTAAATTTTGATGCTGAGCGAACAGCGCCTAACTAAATAAAGGTTTATGCAATCCACACTAACTTTTAATTCTGAGCGAACAGCGCAAAACTAAATAAAGGCTTGTGCAATCCACACTAATTTATGATGCTGAGCGAACAGCGCCTAACTAAATAAAGGGTTATGCAATCCACACTAACTTTTTATTCTGAGCGAACAGCGCAAAACTATAAATAATGGGTTGTGCAACCCACACTAAATTTTGCTGCTGAGCGAACAGCGCCTAACTAAATAAAGAGTTATGAAATCCACACTAATTTATGATGCTGAGCGAAGAGCGCCTAACTAATGCCCGGTTCTTCCAAGCGTGGTTAACTTTGAGTTAACCAGTGGTTTGTTAACTACTGGTTAAATATAACAGAGGATTAATTTCAGTTTCTGTTCTTTTGGCATTTTCCAACCTTTGGTTTGCAAACCACTGGTTAGGCAACATTTAACCACAGGTTAGCAGCTGTCTCATTCCTTTCCGCCGTCTTCTTCAAAATTGCAGCGGTAGAATAACAGCGATGTTTTGGAATGGATTTGCAGGAAGGCCGTGTGGTTTAGTTAGGAGAGCGTTAGCTTCAGATGCGAGAGGTCCCGTGTTCGATTCTCGGCCGACGCGAAATTTTTCAATTCAAACTCTGAGTGTTTCGTGTCAGAAACTTCAAGACAACACGTTTTTTAAATTTTCAGCTGACTTTTTTGTGTTTCTGATGGGTCCCGCCATTCCTATTTCATGAAAAGATGCCAACAGACGTGTGTGTCCAAGAAACACTCCAAATTCACGAAATTCAGTTTTGAAAAATTCAGAATTGTTGGGCAGGTTTTGCCATTTCACACCGGTTGTCGGTTGACAGTGAAGGTCGAAGGGATAATAATTTGATGGCATCTTTTACTGATGCGTTTGATAATGTTCCCAATGACCCTGCTATCTTCTACACGATCTCTGAATTGTTTAACGACTATAACCACCGCATTAAGTCGCGAAACATGCAGAGTAAAACATTATTGTTTTTTTTTTTTTTGAGCGGATCCCACATTTTTTGTTATGTTTTTTTTTGTTTCTGCTCTTTTTTTTGTCTACCAGGCAAGACATTTTCCTAACCGGAGTTGGGGGAAAACGGTCCCTGCGAATATCGATGTCCACAGTGGATCGCTTTAAGGCGGGGGCGTGAGACAATTGTCTCACGCTGGTGAGAAATTGGCCTCTGAAGACTGAAACACCAAATGCATGCACCGAAAATGAACCCAAAAAACAGCAAAAGGTTTAACAGCTTGGCTTCGCTCTCGAGACTCCCCGCCAGGGGGTTTGCCTCTTCGGACCCCAATGGGACTTTGCCCACCAATCTCTGCGGGAATCTGGTGGCTCATCCCCCAGATGGCCGACTGTGTTGCGCTCAGACTTTGCTGAAGAATGCCCTTTCCTGCGAAAATCTGAAATGACGGTCCTGTTTTATGGGCTTTTTGCAAAAAGTAAAAACCGCGACCGCATGAGAATTTGGGAAAGTTTCAAAGATCACCAAGGTGCGATTTTGCGAAAAGTCGTTTTCTCGCTTTCAGTCTTCACGACACATGGCAGGAAAGAAAAGCCATTCGCCGAGATATTCGTACACCGGGTTCGAGAAGCAGCTCACTTTTGTTTTCCTTGCTGTCTTTAATTCGCTCAGTGCCCAAGTTGAGGGACAACGTGGGGGTAATTAGTTTCCTTATTTTTGCAAGGGATTCCTACGGATAGCGGCGCCGAAAGGTTTCACCTTAAGCATTCTCCCGAATGAGAACCCCAGCGCTCCATTCCCCAACTTTTTTCTTCAGTTTGAGCTCCATTCGCCGCAACGAAACAATTTATGAAGCTACACTTGATGTCGCATTTCGTTGCCATGGCAACAGTCTTGTTTGCCAACTTTAAGTTTGACGTTTTGTGGCGATTGGTGTCGTGTTGGACGAGCAATCTCTGTCTCTAGTTGGATTCCGTTTTGGACGTGCGTTATTTTGTTCAACTCCGAAACATTTTTCTTTGTTTTTGAAAATGCGATCATTTTATTCCTGTTCACTTTTTCTCGTCGACAGGACCAGGAGTTCATAACCTGCTTCCCATTAAAATCGCGATTGGTTTGCGGCCAATACGTATGTAAATGAACAGCCGATCACAGTGGATTTTTGACAATTTGCGTTTGTCGCACCATCTTAACCCGCCGATTTCGGCGGGTTAACTTTAACCATGGTTATCTCAATTTAACCCGTGGTTAACGACAAAAAACAAGTCAAAAGAACAAAAAAGATAACCACTGGTTAAGGATTTAACCAGCGGTTAACTTTAACTACGGCAGAGAGATAACCTCTGGTTAACAAGCAAAAGAACAAAACAAAGAGTTAACCCTTGGTTAAGTTGAAGTTAACCACTGGTTAAAGTTAACCAGGCTTGGAAGAACCGGGCATAAATAATGGGTTATGCAATCCACACATGATGCTGAGCGAACAGCGCCTAACCAAATAAAGAGTTATGCAATCCACACTAATTTATGATGCTGAGCGCCTAACGAATTAAGGATCATGCAATCCACACACAGGGTTATGAAATCCGCACCAATATTTGATGCTGAGCAAACAGCGCCTACTAAATAAAGGGTTATGCAATCCGCATTCTGACTGGGTTATGCGCTGTTCGCACAGCGCCAATGAAAAAAAAGATTTCCACATTTTTGCTGGAGAGCATTCAAGCGCCTTTCTTTCAAAAAGGAGACTCAATTCACACCACTGCCCAGATGCCAAAATCAAAGTGTCAACGCCTGTGGGCATGGGTCAGGCGTCCTCCATAAATGTGATTCTCATCCCGACAAAGGTCGGCCATAGCAGGAACCATCAACAAACCTGTCCAAAGAGTCCTTCGTCGCTGTCGGTTGCTTCGACAACAGTTAAAATATCCGGTGAACTATTTTCCTTGACGTTGATGGTCGACTGAAATGGTTTGAAGATCGGAGCGTTGTCATTGACATCTTCGACTATGATCAGCAAGCTCTGTGTGATGTAGTTGCCGTCTCCGAGTTGACCGTCGGTCAGAGTAAGAATCAGATTGTACTCGCTCTCAATCTACGAATGTCAACAAAGTCGAAAAACATTGTTGAAAACAATTCAAGGTTTAGTTTGGAAAAACGCACAGGTTGGCGCGTCTAAATCAAAGTGCTGTGGACAAACAAAATTCCGTACTCTGCGGTCGTCGGTCTCACATTCTAAAGCGATCTTATGCAAGGACATTTAGCCCCCCCCCCCGAATGTTCAGCAATTTCGTATAAACCCACAACCCTGTCGTCCGTTTCAATGTCCCGAAATACTCGTAATGCATCGATTTTATATCCTCCGAAGGGACTGCGAGCCCTCCGTAAATAAAATCCTGGGATCGCCTTTGTTTCCCCGCACGTGTTGATTGGGTTAGATCAGGTCGGGTTTAATTAGGTTAGGTCAGTTAACCGAGATCCAACCCAATCTTATCGAACCAAACCTGATCTGACCCAACCCAACTCAGCACATGATGGAAAATGCCGACGCGTATACGGTCGCTTTTGTCGTCCAGGCGACACAAAATCCGACGTCCAGGCGACAAAATCCGACGTCCAGGCGACACAAAATGCTATCCGTGTTTCAGCGCGACTTCTCTTTGTCGCCACCTGGGGTGAAATTAAGGCATTCGCAGCTCTGAAAGGCGGTTTTTCAGCATGGTGAGCTTCATTCGCGGGGACTGCACAACGCAACTGCAAATATGGCAGAAGGACACGAACAATTTTTGCCAAACCGTTGACCAAATTTGCAACTTTGTGACTTTAGTTTTCGAAAAAGTTTTCTCTGACTCTCCCTTTAAACCTGTCAATCAAAAATTTTCAACTGCATCACCGCGAATTTAGCAGGCTGCAGACTTGTTTGCAGGAGAACGCGATTCACTCATCTTTTTTGCCCCTGTGAATTCAAAAGCTGCAACACGCTGTGCCGCTAATTTCTCACGTTGCCTACCCTTTATTTTTGCAGGGGCGTTTTTGCAATTTCTCCTCAGGCACTTTCAACTGACAGAGGTGACAAACTTTGGATTTATTTCTTTTGCCGAAGGGGATGGAAACTCAACACGAAGCTCCAAAAAGGCGCCAGTCCAATTACCTGTGGTTGTACTTACTGGAAAAGTTATGCAAAACCAAATTTAATGAAAGTTATGCTCGGTTAACCCTCCTTGGGAATGTTTTTGCGAATTTTCCGTCTGCACGGTTGGTTGCGCTGCTTTTAACATCTTTCGGCTTACGAATGCGCTGCATAAAGAAGTAGGCCTTTTACAAAGCCAGACACGTTGTTTAGGTACGTTTCCTCATTTTAATGGCCTCTTAAAACACGTTGTAAGTGCAAGGCCAAGAGCGAGATCGACCTTTCTTGGATTCCGGCGTGCTAACGTATGGACCGGCTAACTTCTACGGACATCCTGCTAACTTCTGCCATCGGCCAAGCACCTGAAGACCTGCCATATCTCGGGATAACATGCCAGCGCAAATATTATAGGACAGACATCTTCAATGAATGAACAAATGTTTTGCTCGCTTATGGTGATGGACAACTGTGAAATTTACCGACTATGTGCAAGAAAAATTGACCATGCTCCGTTATTTGCGCTCTTCTGAAAACGAAACAAAAGTGGTCAGCCAACAATCAAGAAAGGCATAAATGTTCAAGCAACCTGGCCCAATCAAAAGGACAGGTTTTCTGGAAAGATTGCCGGCAATCTTTGATTGTCGAAGATTATCTGGTAAAATACAGCTTGTCCAATAAGAGACACAGTGGACACACGACCAACAAAAGGTTTGAAGCATGTCTTTCACTCCAGCTTCTTGCGCGAGTTTCGGGCCGCTTCATATTGGTATACTTTGCGGATTTCAGCACTTTTAACAACAGGTCAACGCCCGACCGTTTGAAAAGAGAGGAGACAATGAAAATGTCTAAAAATTTTATGACAAGGACCTGAAATTGTAGTGTTGAAACATGTTAGGCTTGGTTAGAGCTATTTTTTCTGTTTTGTGTAAGGGTCAAAAATTTGGATATGCCTTGATTCGTAAAACGTATGTCCACGAGCAAGATCAGTTAAAGAGTTTAAGATTCCGGGCCGCATCAGTTTTTGTGGAATTTCAAACATTTTCGTCTGACCCGGTTTTCTTTTTTCGTGCATTTAGATACCTATATTTCCCAGACTCTGTGGTGCCTCAAAGCTGAAAATGAACCCAGTATGCTTGCGCCCTTGGGCTTTTTTGTTAAATTTTTTATTTATTTTTTCTCTAATTTTTGTGAATTTTTTTTGGGAATTGTTTGTGAAATTTTTGGGAAATTCTTGGAGAAATAAAGAAGTTTAGGCAACCTTTGGAATGGCTGACGTTTTGTGTGGGGTCAAATGCTCCCAGATGCACGTATCGGCAACCTTTTCCTGACAGTCTCGCAAAGGGTAATAGGTACCAATTCGGAATTTTCGATGCTGAATTTTCGGTGCGGAATTGTCAATGAATAACTCCAAACGTGTGATTTATGATGGTCCTCGCGCTGATCAAAGACGAAAATATGCGTCCAGGTAAAAGGTTTATTTCGGAAGTTTCCGGCGCAGGTTGACGTGCGTTGTCACGCCGATAGGATTCTCCAAGAATGCCTCGCACGTCCTCACTCACCCCAATGCTCCAAGAATGACTAAACCTCAACAACAACAAATATTCAAGAAAATTATGCAAAAATTGCAGTGCGATATTTCACATGACCAGTCCCTCGATATCTCTCGAGAATTTGCACCTCAGCCATATGTCTGCACAGCGCTGTGCAGACATAAGGCTTTTTTTGCAGGCGCCTGCAAAAAAAATTCAAGAAGGTTGTGACATCGCAATTGGCTGCATTGTTTGGCAAACTTGCATTCAAAAAAGGGAGCCACGCCCACCTATGCATTAGACGGACGGATTAATAGACGGAATGGATAATAGACGGTAGGGGTACAATAAGACGAAAGGGGTAATAAACTCACCTCCCTGTCGAGGGGTTCGTTCAAATAAACATTCGCCCGGAAATCTCCCGTCTTCTCTATTCGTAACAGTGACTTTCCTTTATGGCCTTTGACACCAAACTCCAGTGGGTCTCCATCGGGGTCAACACCCTTCAGCTGGTAAATCAACGACCCTGAAAGAGCATCGGACATTGCATTATAAGATGCAAGCATTTTGGTTAGAAACAGCATGACCTTCCTTCGATTTGATGAAAAAATGCTGAGAATGCAGAACACATCTCCACAAACATGTCACCTCTGCCCCAGAGCCCCATCATCTCTGCCCCAGAGCCCCAAGCAGGGCTCTGGGGGCAGAGGCCCAAGAAACCGATATAATTTTGAAATCTTGGATTCATTTTGGGTGCAATATTCACATTCAGAGGCCAAATGTCCCACAGGTGCGAGCTAAAAGCACATGCCAAGGGAAGGCAAGCAAGCTGCAAGGAACATTTTTCTCATCGGGGGCAATCGCCCGCCTGCTCCCCAAAATGACGCCCCTGTGAAATTTGGCTGAAATTTTTAAAAATCGCCTAAGTTGGAAAAATCATCAGTTTTGCCGATTTGCATCTGCTGTCCTCCGGAGGCCAAATTTGTCAGGATCTCATGTATTGCCTGAAACAATAAACAATCACTGACTGTCGAACACAAGCCTCAACCAAAATACAATCGCATGTTAGAGGAGGCGCAGACAATCACTGGATTCTCTGAGCAACTCACAAAGCGTGTTTTACACAAATAATGAATGTGGAAATGGACTTACCGACAAGGGTGTCGTTTCCCTCCTTTAGCCTCAAAACAATCTCACTTCCCCGGCCATCGTTCACAAAACTTGGAGCCCTGTTTTCAGCGCTCACCGTCCGGAAATTATTCACAACTGCACTGAAGAACAAGAGAACTAGAAAACGCCACCCGAAAACTTTCGATCCACCAATAAGAATCTTTGTTGTTTCTGTCGGTGACCAATAAAGAGTCCGTCTCATTATCCCCGCCCACCACCTTGTGCACGATTTCCCCCGCCACTTCACTTTGACACGAGTTCGTGGGTCGAATTCGTTGATTGGAAGGAGCGAGTGGGCGGAGTTTTCTCTCGGCTTCTTGCTTGCCATTGGCGGAAATCCAAGACACTGTTTCCGCTTTCCTCTCGCATTGGTCATTTCCAGTTGGACACTATATCCAGTGTCTCATTCGAATCAAAGAACTTTCGGCCGGTGCAAAAATCACTTCCGATGGCATTTCCTTAGAAGATGGCCCGAGCATAGCTGTACGAGTAGGTGTTGCAAAGGGCCCTACGTGTCGGGTCCTTTCTCTTCGAACACTTTGGGCTTCATTCAGAGATGTGGTGCCTGATTCCGGCAAAACCAGCAAAAAGATGACCTGCGTTGATTGGAAATTGAGACCCTAGAATGAATGAAAGTAAGAAAGTAATAATTTGGACTTGTCCATAAAAGAGAATTGTGTTGTACCCATTAAGCAGTGATATGGTAGTTCAATGATTACAAGATAACGGAATGTCCACGAGAGGAAGCCAGAACAATTATTGGTGCCCGAGCTGGGCCAGACGAGGTTGACCACTGACCAAGGAATATGAAATGGCTGATGACCACAGTTTTCGATCGGGCAACAGCGGGTCCCCATGGTCAAAAAGAAAAATCTAAAACTTTTTTAAACGTGTTGTTGACCAACCCTGTGTGAACCAATGGACTGACCCCACCACAGGTGCGCACAAAACGGCTGCAACATCAAACTTTCAATGAAGTATTGATAGCATCCACCAAATGGGTGAAAATCATTAGCGATACGCATGTGGAAACAATAAAGTCTGGATTTGTTTAACAAAAATTTTAAACCGAATTCGATAGCAGTGCAAACATATTTTAGGTGCACCAATCAGCAGAAGATATCACAAATATTGCATTGTGTCGCAATTTTTTTGGGCAAGAACGACTTACCAATAATTGGACGACCCGATCATTTTCGATTTCTTTTCTGATGCTGTGGATCTTTTTATGCCATTTCACTTCGAAAATGAGCCAAAATATGATTTCGCAATCTGTCTGTCCCTCACATTTCCACGTGAGCATCTTTTTAGAGTGGGCCAACATAACTATAGGTCTGCATGTGGACCAAATATGAAAAAGATCTGTTCAGTCGACATTGGCCAAAATTGATGGGGACGCGTTATGGGTATAGAGAAGTAGGCCCGTGACTTTCGAGTAAGTGATCCAAAATTCAGAGATCACGAATTCACGACTCGACAATCAATCAAGTGTGATGATGCTCCGATAGCGCGGGCAGATAAATACCAGATCAGTGACAGGTGGGGCCTGCTCTTTCAGATCGTGTCAAACCACTGATCGCATCAGTCACAGCCAGTTTGCTGAGCTTGCATTGAGCAATTCTGTTGATTTGGCAATGTTTGATCGTGGCTGCAGAATACCTTGTTGTCTGGAACGGCTTCGTCTCTCTGCATTTTTGAACAAACAAAATGTCGTCAAAAAAGGGTTTGCAGTGCGGTAAGAAGCGGCATGCACCTAACAGCCATGCTTGACGGGATTCTTAAGACAAACCAACAGCCCCGGGACCATCTTCATCTATGCCCGGGACTCTTTTCTCGTCGCGTTTGCCGGGGCATAACGTTTGAACGGAGAAGTGGAACATCAGCTCATCCTTCGAAAGCACTGCTCAGATATAGGGCAATGTGATTCGCCTGCGGGTTTTTCGAAACTTCCGCTTTGCGTGGCGCCACTGCTGCAAAGAAGAAATCCCTTCTCTGTTCCGACAGTGTTTTGAAGGCGGAATCTGCACCAGTGTGCGGCGCTTTTTGGAACCAAACCTGAACGAGAGATTCCGCCCAGTCATTCGACTTGCCTTTCGCTCGCCTTGATTGGAGTTTGCGACCGTGTTGATGCTCAGTCGCTGGCAAATTTGCTTTTTGTTGCAATTTGGGCAATTAGGCGCTTTTATTGACAGTGCTAAGGCTCCCTCCTAATTGACAGTGCTAAGGATCTCGAATAGGCACCTATACCTACCCTCTGACTTTTTCCAGCATGTCACTTCAGTGCTGTGTCTCTGATTGGGTGAATACTGAATTCGGTTGCCCTCAGCAGAAAAAGACTGAATATTTGAAAATGAAGGGTTGAATGAAAATGAGAAATCAAGTTTGGAATTTGCTGAAATTGGACAAATATGCCAAAGAAATTCAAATTTTCAAACGTGTACCAGCGCCTCAAAGATCAAGACCACAACAAATCCAAATTGTTTTTGGATGCTCGAATAAAGCGATGCTGTTGCAATTTGCCAAAGGCTCATTTTTGCCAAAGATGAATCGTTTAGCAAATGCCCAACCGCTCAAAGCATCTCGGCTGAGTGGCCCCTCACACGGTGTGCCTTAAAAATGTTATAGAATATAATAGAAATTGTTTGTATTTAGAGGCATCAGCCCCGCATAAATACATGTCAGGAAACTATTTACAATCATTAAATGATCAATGAGAAAAAGTTAATCAATGAAAACACTCGATGGAACTGACAGTCAATGGAAATGGCAATGACAGTGAAGGAAGAAAAAATTTGTTTAAGGAAGAAAAACACCCGATTGGTTCAACATGGAACAGAAAGTTCGTGTTGAAACTGGTTTCTCGAACATGCTTTTGGGGATCTTATTCCATGAGCTGATAGCATGTGGGAGAAAAGAGTTTGCGCCAACATTCTTTCTAGCCTGAAATGGGCGCAGTTTGAATGGATGGTCATGTCTCCAGATGTAAGGAGCAGGGGACAGATAAGTCTGAAATTCAGACCACCCCTCAACTCCATTGAAGATTTTAAGTAGACAATCAATGCGCCTAATGGTGCGTCTTCTTTCCAAGGTGTGCCAATTTAGGTTGGCAAGCATACTTGTGACGCTGGCGGTGCGGCGATAATCATGCATTACAAAACGCGCAGCTCTACGTTGAACTTTTTCTATTTGAGCGGAGAGAGCAAGTTCATGCGGATGCCACACACTTGATGAGTATTCTAGAAGAGGCCGAACAAAACTGAAATAAGCAAGTTCTTTGATGTCCCTGTTACATTTCCGAAATTGTCTCCGAACAAAGAACAGTGCTTTTTGTTGCGAACCAAGGCAGCCAGTCCATCTGGCCCAACGAAGTAGAGTAATTATCAAGATCTGGCCATGCAGAGCACTTGTCTTGAACAATCTGGCATTTTTCTGTCTCTGACGGCATCATGACTAAAACAGGGCCCTTTCCTGCCATCGCTCCTGCCCATTTTGGCCCCTTGGAAAAGTTTAGACCCGATTTGACACTGGCAAGGGGCCTTCTGTCGCCCCTTAACTAGATGGCGGGACCACAATGGACTTCCTCAGCAGAAGCAAACTGACGTGCGAGCTTTCGGCAGGCCAGAAGCCCTTCCATCAAATCAACATCTCCAGCAGATCAGACCAAGAACCCGATTTTAAAAGCAGCCTGTATACATCAGGGGATATTGAACCACGCACTGACGAGTGACGGCCCATTAGACGGACCATCAGTCAAACTGCTCTTTGCAATTATTGAAGGCAAGATGGTCTGTTGCAAACGATGCTGATGGATGCTCGAATCATGTGGAGCAATTTGCGACTTATCTAAATCATGCATTTGTTGTGCATGTTGTAATTGCAATTCACTCCGACTTTGAACTGAGCCAATTATTTGCGAATTGGATGATGACCTGCGGTACAAGTTAAGCCAAAACGTTTCGAACATGGCAGAAAAGTTCCAAAGGTCAGGCAAACACGGGGACCATTCACTATCAACCCACAGCTTATCTTTCAGTTTTAGGTGTCACACGACACACGAATGTCTTGCAGTGCTTTGCAGATGGCGCTCGAGTCATCATTGAGCTCATTCCTGCGTGTGTTCAAAGACTTTTGGCGCGTAGTGAATTTGCAGCGCCACTGAACTGTATAATTTGCTGGCATCTTTCACCACACCTTTCTCATAAAAAGAACGCTGGTGCGTTTTGTTTTGATGATTGACAGGTGTTTCGTGTCTCCAGCTCAAGCCAAACTTGGTATCGGCCTGCAGAATACACTTTTAGGCCTAAAGTTAGATCGTACGATACACCCCGATGGCACGTGACAAGTGACATCAGCCAAAATAGGCCTACATACCGTAAAACGTCCAATAAACGTCGGCGTTCCGCGTTCCAGTATAACGCCGGGCGTTCCAGTGAACGCCAGGTCTCCAATGAACTCTGGGTGTGTTTTCAGAAAACGAATAGATTCCGGGTTTCCAATATAGCGTCCCCCAATAGACGCCGGGTTTACATATTAAACGCCGGAAGTGCGCAACACCACGGCTCAGGTGCTGAAAACCAACTTCAGGGGGAAAGAAGCAGGTTTAAATGCGCAAAACGCGAGGTCTCAATGAATCGCCGGGTCTCCAACAACAGCCGGACCGACGCGACAAAAAAATCAAGTTTTAAACCAGGGTTCAGGACAACTGATGAAATATTTGATGCTTTAAATCTTTTTTTCAAAATGCCAGACCTGGAGACGCTCACAGCACGAGACACGAGCAACTTCATGCAAGTTTGATCAAAATGGTGTCAAAACGAATATCCAAAAAGCACCACCCCTTCCGGTATGTTTCAGAACTGCTCGAGAACAAATAATTATCCTCCTTTTTTTTCGAGAAATGGCCATGGGCCTGCAGCATAAATTTATGGAGCATTGGTAAAACTAGAGCACTTTTCCAGACACTTTTCCTGGCAATTTTAGAAGGCAATAGCCGAAACCATATGTTATCAGGACAGGGCCGCGACAAG
Organism: Sinentomon sp. SZTP_YWyxl; assembly: GCA_030068105.1. Taxonomy (NCBI): domain Eukaryota; kingdom Metazoa; phylum Arthropoda; class Protura; order Sinentomata; family Sinentomidae; genus Sinentomon; species Sinentomon sp. SZTP_YWyxl. The sequence goes on along the minus strand of JASGXE010005080.1, from coordinate 4,623 downwards.
CAGTTGGTTACTTGGTTCTTGGGCTTTATCGAAAGTGCGATACCATGAGCTTGAGATCGAGCATCATAAAATTATTTGCGAAGTCTCCTCGGAAGAGTTCAGGAAACAAATGTCCACAAATGAGGGGAAATGTCTGTATAGTGGCGGCGGAAAAAGATTACTCATACATGTTGTTTTTCTCATTTAACTGTTGCCTCCGAAACTTTTTTTTTTCTTTCTTTTTACTCTTATGCATTTGTCAGAAATTAAAGCGCCAAATTGCAACGGAGCTTTCTAGAGGTGTCAGATTTTGACATTAGTGATGAAAGAGGATCTTTTATTTCTACAGCATGGAGTTTTTGCTAAGATCTCAAGAATGGAAATTTTTCACATGTATGGGTAATCTTTTTCCGCCGCCAGTATACATCTGAGTGTGAGTATTACATTATGAATGTATGCTACAATTATTCAAATTAGGTCATTGTATCGTTGCCACATGTGCAGGTACCAATGTGGCTCAGAATGATCAAAACAAAAGATCGAATCGAGTGATGCGCAGCACAGGTGTGCACAGGCACCTGCAGACAGGTACATACAGGATAACACAGAATTAGATGCCCATAGGGTAGAATTTTCGCATGTGAGCATCCCTGCACGCAGACGGTGCAACGCTTAAGATGCGTCCTTGAATCATAACATTTCGCTCGTCAAATCACATCGGAAAAGCGAAAAATACCTGCAGCAGCTGAGGCGTGCTCAGTATTGGCCGTCACAGGGGCTGATCCAGGCCCAGGCATCACCATGGCAACGAGCCCAAGCCAGCGTGATTGGTCATTTTCTTGCTCGGTTTGCAACCAACCACCCTGCCAATGATGCTCGGATGCCCGGGCGAGTCTAGTTGCCATGACAATGTGCAGAGTTGCAGGCCACCACAAGCCCTCCGCTGCATGTTTTGACAAGCAATGGAAATGCAACCACGTTCCTTCGTTGAAATGTCTTGCCGACGTTCCTTGTTCAATGCCACAGTGGAAAACATCCAGCATCGACGACTGGTAATCTGCCTGCATGCAGGGATGCCCACATACGAAAATATGGCCCTATGAGCACCTAATTCTGTGTTATCCTGTATTTGATGTTCGGAGAAGCAGTTTCCGTCTTCCAGCACATGCAGTGCCAGCAGTGTGTCTATTTTTGTTGTTTTGTACCTATTGTTCCTGTTTCAGTCGCGGTTGATGACTCCTGAAGTCCCGCCCACAAAACAGCAATGAACGGGTTGATTGAAAAGTCCCAAGGAAGACTTGTCGGGCCGCTGTTCTTCGGCTGAATTCCCCAGTCACAAACCTAACCCAAACCCTTAGCTTGAAAATAGCCAATTTAGGCCTAATGCACAGATTTCTGTTGGAAGATTTTGAATTCTATGCAAAAGAGTATTCCTTTTCCATCGTGACAGACAAAGATGCACCTGAATGTAGAATTGGCTATTTTTCAAGTTTAGGATACTCGTAAGTGTTAGGTTTAGTGGTTTTGGGGAATACGGCGCTTGTCTCTCTGCTGTGATACAAATGAACCGAATTGCCTTTTGTCTTGTTGTCCAATTTCTGGTGACCATCCACTTGTGTAGTAATGCCGGTGTTGGTGGGTATAAATCTGGGCCGCCCGGAAGTCTTCGCTCACAGGAGAAATTCGAAAGGCCTGGTCAACATATGGGGGTCATCTAATTTCACAGATCTGTCTCCAGTTTCACGCATAACATGAATGTCATTTGTAATTGATGGCCTTCGGTTTGCGTTCGAGGACTTTTAATAACGGACTGTGCATGTCTAACATCCCGCCGTCCATTTCATTGATGGCCGAAAATCTCCCCTTCGATGGCTGGCTTTTAAATCACCCCAATTGCAACAGACACCAAAACTGATGATGGCAGAGTTTTCTGCCTCGCAACATTTACGCAATAGGTAAATAGCTCCCCCATACTAGGCCCACATCGTGCCAATATTCCTAGCAAAAAATTCAGCATTGGCGCGCGAATATGCGCAGGAATCCATGATGGAAGTCCTTGGAGACTCTTGGCACGGGAAAGGGTCATTTTGTGATTATGGTCGGGATTGTTGACGTCCATAACCGCAACGCAAGTGGTGTCAATCATCAAAGGTCAGAGGAAATAAGCAGCTCACGGAAACACATTATAGGTAGGACGTGGCATGGTACCTACCCATATCCACTCGAAAATTTTGCCCACAGATATTGCGACAATAATTTATTTCCTCCCCCTCCGAAAGTGGCGCAACTGCAAAACGCCATTCATTCAGCAATCCAATTTGAAACTTTCATTCGCTCTCGCCGCAGATGATGTCCCTTGGAGAAATTATAAACCATTCATTGCGGGTATCCACCTAACCTTTGACCACGACAGCAATCAGCAGACAGCCAAAGCATTCGTTTTTTTTTCCGAGAACGTAATGTTGTGATCAAATGCCGTTAGATCAACCGAGATTCGACAAATCAGTCCACTCTTGCCCAACAGAGTAAAAACGGCGGCATTCATGCACAAATGCATGTGAGCAAGACAATTCAAACTGTCAAAGGAGACCTCAAGAATATAGCTCAGTTATGCGTGCAAACCTCCTCGAAATGTTATTCACCTCAAACATTATGATATGCAGATTTTCTTTTTACTTTCTTTTGCTGCTGGCGAATCGTTGAAAAAAATCGCAAAACCAATTTCTCGCTTCACTTTCCTTTGAGTTCTCCCGCAAATGTCAGAAGAATGAGAAGAAAATTGAATAAGCGCCGTCGACCAACCTGCCTACCTATTCCTCTCAGCATGTGTCAAGAGACCGCATTGGATTCGACGCAAATAATGCCTGTCCGTGAGCTCGAATTGTTCACTCACGCTTTTTGAATCATTGAAAAAGAAACCAAATTTGCAGAACACAGAACATTTTCTTGCAGCAGTGTTGCGTACCTGAATGCGAGAAATAATTCAAAAAAATGAGAATATCGCACATGATTGATGATTCCCTCACACGATGAGATTTCCTCGTGCAAAACGAACACGTGCCAGCTCCACCCATGCTGGCGATTCAGCTCCCTTCAGCAAGTGTTTTTGCGACATTTTTGCAAAGCAGGGTAAATCCCGATTGTGAGAATGCGGGAGATGCGTTTGACGTCACAACAGCCAGACAGGTGGAGTTTAGCGGCGGAATCATGTGTAGATATACTCATACATGAACTGCGACTGTTCGGATTTTAGCAAAAACTCCATGCTGCAGAAACTGAAGGTCCTCTTTTTGAGAGGTCAAATTCTGACAGCTCCAGAAAGTTCTGTGGAAATCTGGCGCTTTTATTTCTACCGCCTGTATATGAGAGTAAAAAGAAAGAAAAAAAAGTTTCGGAGTCAACGGTTAAATGGGCCACATGTATGGGTAGGTACATTAATTCCGGTTAAATGGGCGACATGTATGGGTACATAAAAAAATAAATTCCGCCGCTCCTAGGGGTTTTTCGGCAGCGAAGAGTCACCGTATATCAACACTTCTCAGTCCTCACCTTCATCGAAACTGAGAATTCGTTCACTGCAAGAGGTTTTGCAAACATCTCTCGCGCCTCCCCCACCAACAAGAAATTTTGCAGCACGTTTCCCCAAAGTACGAGTAAGGACTGCGGTAATTGAACATCCCTCCACATGGAACGACAAAGACAACCGAAGGCATTATTTGATACGAATCATGTTTCATGGAATGCCTGCTGGCCCTCCGGTGCAAGAAGTAACAACATTGTGAAAGTCAAGGGAACGTCTGGGAATCAAATCAAAATTCAGCGAAATGCCAGGGAAATGTTCAAAAAATTGCCTTCCCTAACCTACCCTAACCACTCCGCCAACCTATTTGTTCCAACCAAAATTTTGCCATAATTTTACTTAGAAAGGCTATGGAACATGCTCGCTCGGGGCTCCTGTTTTGCAACTCTATTTCTTGTCTTGGGAACGTTGACAAGCTTCCTGGCAAATGGCACCACTGGATATACCACGACCAAAGGGTGTCGGTTTTTTTTTTGTTTCTTGTAACGGGAGCAAAACAAGGTTTTTAGAGTAATGCAGCCTGATAGACTGGTAGGCCTACCTCTACGCTCGTAATTCAAAGAAGGATCAAAATTTGATCTTGGTTCGAACGCTGCCAGCCCAGGATTATTTATTTATTTATTTATTTATTTCGATTTTATTTGCTAAACTATAGTGCAAATGTGTCAATGATGAATATTTACAAAAACCATGTCAACAATAATTGAATGCAGAAAGTTATGAATTGAAATATAAATGAGGTGAACAAAGACAGAGCAAACAGCAATTGCAGGAACTTGACAATTTTCAGGAACAGAAGTAAGAGTTCAATTGGATTCAATGTGGCAGGTATTGCCTTGCGATATGCGTGATTGAGCGAAGCAATGGGGAATCTCTGGGCAGGGCATTCCAATTTTTTAGAGATCTCGGGAAAAAAGAATTTAAGAAAACATTTGATTTGATTAGCGGTATGCGAAATTGAAAATCGTGAGTGGCTCTTCTGGTTTGAAAGTTTTCAGTGAAAAGTGGAGGAATCTTAATCAGTGTTCTGCCTTTTAAGATTTTAATAAGAAATGCAAGCATTT